>CM052336.1:4938231-5059199 GCA_028455595.1 Lasioglossum vierecki | reverse complement strand
TAGCATTGGCAATAACGATTGTGAGGTTCCCAGCTGTTTCGCCGATGCTGCAACGTCGGAGGCGACGAAGAAGGCGAAAATCCGTTGGTTCGATCATAATCGTTCCGGAAACGAGCCTGGACGCGTTCCGAGCGTGGAATCGGCGTCGCGTGTTCGCGGCTTCTGAATGGGCGCGCGGTAATTTCCCGAGGAAAATCGCCGCTAAAAGCTTAATTGACCGTGGGGTAGGAAGAGCCCCGATGAGCCTCGAAGAGGGAAAAAGGAGAGAAACAAGCGGACAATGCGTCGTTGTTAGTCTAATGACTTGTTCCGCTCGAATTCGCGTCCCCGCGCCGAGCTGATGCGTTTCCAGCGTCGTCGTCGCCAGCAGCCTCGCGATTTTCGTCGCCACCGACGCGACGCAGTTCTCGCGCAATCCTCGCTTTTGTTACTTCGCGAGACAATTTCGCCAAGCCTGGAAAGACACGCGGTCTCCTCTCTAGCATCGCTTTGACTCGGCCTCCTTTTTCTCTCTCGTCCCCTCTCTCCATCTATCCAACGGTCTCTCGGGATTTCGTTCAAGCGTAACTTTCTTTCCGTTTCCCGCGTTCCTCGCACCTGGTTCGCTTCCAACAGCCGAATTCAGTTTTCACGAACTTTTCTACACCGTTAGGCGTCCTCCTAAGGAGACATTTACGTACATACCTCGTTTGTTTGACACGGCTGGTTTAAAAATGCTTGTCGCTGCATTTGCTAGTGTCTCGTAACGCTTTCGTGCGGGCTTTTAGGAAGTTCATGAAATTCTTTGGTGCGGGGATCTGTCGGGCGTCTAAGAGTCAGATTTTCACTGAAGAAAGCTCATTAAATATGAAGGCATACACAGTATATTCTTAAAATATTCCTTTCTGTTGTTATTAAAAAAAATTTCTAACTCGTTCAGAGATGATTTTCACGTTCTGTCTCCTGAATGAAACAGATTATAATCGAAATGAAAGACTAATACTTTGAAACAATTTAAGTAATTTGTTTCTTGTATAACAGATTATAATTGAAATGAAAGGCTAATACTTTGAAACAATTTAAGTAATTTGTTATCTCGTAGGTCCCTCTTTTTTGTGGTTGTTTAATAACTATGAATTGTGATTTCTGTTACAGAAAGCCAGATTAGCGCGCATCAGGATCGCGAAAGCGTCAAGCGGAGCGGCCTTCGTGAGCAAAAAGAAGGCGGCCGAAGCCCGGCTGGCCGCACAGGAAAGCGGCCTTACGCTGGAGGACTCTTACAAGGAGGAGGATATTTTCGAATTGCAGCATCACCATCTGCTTCGTTGTTTAGAGAAGACCACGGTGAGTCACATACAGCTCCTTCCAAAAATTCAGTCCTGTAGACTTCGTCAGAGGACAATCTTTTTTCTTCTTGCTCTCAAAATTCATGAAAATATAGAATGAAAAATTTCCATCGGTAAAGAAGAAAAAAGAAAGTTCTATTTTAACAACGAAGTTATGGAGAACTGAAAATAATCGACGTCTGTTGCTTTATAAAAATTGATTCTTAAATAACTCGAATAATCGTAAAATAAAATATGTAGAACTGGTAATTTCCGATCATTGATATGAAATAATTAATTTTCGTGCTCCGTAAACTGTGCGATAACAGAACAGTGATGCGCGTTTTTCATATATTCTTCCGCTTTTGAAGTTCGAAAGTTGAAGAGTCTCTCGAGCTGGAGCGACACGTTTCCAGAACGCGCGGTATCCGAATTGATTATGGAATGTGTTGAATTTCAATGAAACGCCCGGGGGATCGAACGTGATCTCACTTTCGCGAAAGGCGCAGTGCACTCCCCGAAACGGATAGCCCCGATCGTTTAATCGATGAATCCTTGACCGAGAACTTGCAATTAACACGATTTCCGTGGAAATTCAGGCTCGAGTGGCCACCGAGACGCGCGGCTTCAATTCACGGAACGCGAGGGTGACCTATTTATCAGAACTTTCGACAACCGAGTTTCGGCTTTGCTACGGTTTAAAACGGTAGACTTAACAATCAAGATCGCTTGGCGAGGCGTCAACGTTTCGCGTCGGGCAACAGTCCTGCGTCACGAATATTGCAATTCATCTGTCCGATCATTTCGACACCGTTCTACGACAATCGAAAAATCCGTCACTCCGTGAATCCGACGAATAACGTCACCCGCGAGAGCAAAGCTTCAACCTTTTTTCGTAAAATGTCATCGAGCAACTTTAACCTTCAAAATTATTCGAGCAAATTTCTTTACGAAAATTCTAGACATAATTTAAAAGAGGCAGTAAAATACACGGTAGAATTAATTTTACCTTTAGTCATGTGGTTGAGCATCTGTTAGTTAGGTGATTTCAATCTTGATTTCTTTACCGAAATATTGTGCTTGCTTTTAATCGTTCCTACTATCAGATGAAGTACGGCAGTGTAACGTGTCCAATAATTTGACCAAGTATAATAAACAAATTCTTCAATATTCGTTGGAATCGGTACAGTGTGCCGATGTTGTTCCTGAACGGTTAAAAGGATGTTTTTGATTTTATATTAAGAAAACCCATTCTTAATTTACTATTCGAATATTAACACATTCAAAATTTGACACGACGAGCTAATCCATATAAGCGTGGTAAAATAGACACGTATAATTTAAAGCAGTGGGCATATTAAAACAATTTAAGGACATCGGTGTATTAGTTTCAGCTTAATAAGATAGTTAAAAGAAGAAAGAATTATTTATTTGGTTGCTGTGGCTTGACATCAATGCAGACAATTTTTATTTTGCATAAAGATCCGCAGTTTGTTTATGAAGTTGTAAAAAACTATATTGTGCGATTTAGGGAATATTAAGCCTTAACACTCGAGTGGTGCCTCTGAGGTGTCACTAAAAATTTCTATCCTATTATTGAGAATATTGTTTACATTATTAGATATGTCGGTATCTAACCAATTACTACATTTAAGTAAAGGATAAAGGAAGATTACTTGGTCCCCTTAGGGTTTCAAGTCCATACACCACTCCCTTCTCTTTCCAATTTCACCTATCGCCTAATACCATCAAATCCAACGGGACCTACTTTTTATGGTGGGTTCCGAACCACCTTTTTTTGCCAACAACACGTGGCCAGTACCCAGACAAGTCACCGCCTGAAGTATACTGTATACCCATGCGGTCACCCATCCAAGCCCGCCGGCCCACGTCCAACACTGTTTAACTTCAGTGATCGCACGGGAACCGGTGTTCGCAGCGAGGCTATGTTCGTTGAGTACTACATTTAAGTATTGTATGTGGTATTATACCAATGTTGTATCTACGAAAATTTAAAAACTCATAGAGAGTGTAAATATTCTAGAACGTTTGATTTTTTAGTTAAAATAGCTCCGAGTGCAAAGGGTTAAGGATAGTTTCAAGCAAGTGCGATAAAAGAGAATTTAACTTCACACAACTGTGTAAAATTGACAGAATGGGTAGATCAGGGTTGCTGAACCCCCAACCACAGGAAATACTCCAACATCGTGTATCTCCTCCAGACAAGAATATTGTAAAGTTTAAATTCAGCATATGCTTTTCAAACAAGATTAATTTGTCGAACAAACTTGACGTCACTTCCAATGCGGCGAGTTCGATGATCAACGTGTCGCGAGAATTTCGCGGGAAAATCATCGGAGCACGGATTCGCGAGTAGTTGGCACACGGACACAGGTGTTCCGGAGGGTGTGCACCTGTGGAGGTGTACCTGTGACAGAGGAGCGCCGCACAAGGGGTTTATTCTGTTCGTGTAGGTGGTGTGCTGGTCTCGGTGGGTGGCACACGGCATCCCTCAGTGCACGAGAAAGAGAGAGAGAGAGAGAGAGGGCGAGAGAGCGGCTTGCTAAAATTAGACGCGAACAGAGGGGGTTTATTCAAATTACGCCGCAGCCCGCGCGGCGAGAACCCGGGCTCCAGGATTTTAAGCGGCGACGTTGCTTCTCGCCCGAGAATGAACCGAGCTCAGATAACATGACGTTTCCCGGAGTGACGCCGCGAAATTAAACGAGGCTCGCGCGGGGCTTAATGAACCGTGCGCCTCTTCGTCCACAAAGGAGGATTTCGTCGCCGAGCCGGCGAAACGGGGACGCTCGACTCCCCGCGCTCGTTCGGGACGCTTTTCCTTTTGAATTCGCTGCGGAGCGCGCCCACCAATCGATTGGGAAATTTTGCTACAGCTGATCCCCAGCCTTGTTTGGGTCTGCGCAATATTTCATGTTGATCAAGCCAAAGAGAAACTGGGGACACGAATTTATTGGAACATTCTGCTGCAGTTGAGTCTCGCAATTCGTCCGAACTGTACAACATCATGCTTGTCGATGGTTAGTTATTTATGCAGATTGAAAATTTTCTTCGTCAACTGCCAGGAACAAGAACCACGAATTCGTTCTTTCTTTACTAATGTTAGCAAATTCCAAATGACGTACAGATATTTCCAAGTTCTTATCCCCGTCGATCATTTACAACAACAAATAACCATTTTGTGACATGCTAAACGCTGGGTTCGGATTTGAATCTTCAGGTTCGAGAACCACGTTAGCTATTAACAACTTTGTATTATTCTGAAGATAAATTACGATCGATAACCAATTAATTAATTATCCTCGTCGATGTTTGTCATAAGTGCATAAAATCCGCAGTGAAGAAATCCTGAATCACGTCGATAGCGTATAGGATGTCGGGTTAACGCGTCCTCGAATTCGAATTGTCAGGCAGAATTTTTCCGCGAGAAGATGAGGAGACCGGAGAGGTCGGTCGGACACTATTGCGCTATCCGTGGAATCTGGACCGTCCGGAAACAAGATGTCCCTACAAAGGATATTAATTCCAGCCCCATCAGTTATTCCTGTCAGGACTCAGAAAGGCTGCCACGGAATTCCAACGTTGTTTTCGTTTGCTCTGGGGGACCGGTCTTACCCTCCCCGGACATCTGGTCTCCTCCATTATCAGCTTCCAATCACGTTCGTACCTTTTGAACAGTCGGCGGCTTGTTTGAGGCTAGTCTCGCCCTTCTGTCCGCAGTTTCCCCGGCCTGGCAGGTGTACTTAACCCAGAAACGAATGCGATTCCGGCTGGCTTTGTCGAGTCGTCAAGAAAAATCCCGTACACCGCCCCGGGCCGCCTCGTTCCACTTCCTGCCGCCGTTTCTGATGCTTTTTGAGCACGTTCGCATGTCAACGTCTTCGCCTCCTGCTTCCTGCGGACGTCCGAACGTCCTCCCGACATTGTCTGCAGAAATGCGAACTCAATTACGAATTTACGTCGCGTAACATCTGCGTTCCTTACGTCACACCTTTGCGTCCATTTGTATCTTCGCGCGGTCCTTTAGTTCCTTCAATTTCCTCGACTTCTCTATTTTTTTTATTATTTAACGTCGCTTTTTGAATTCTTACGTGAGAATTATTTCGCGACGGGACCTACAGTTTAGAATAAAGGTGGGTTCCCAACCATCTTGGGCTCCACAGTATTTAGATGGCACATGGAATATTTCCAGAGGTGCCGGCGGTGGGACTTCTCTATTCGTCGGTTTTTTAATTTTATACTTTTCATTGCATTCAAGGTTTATTCTCGCTTTATCGTTTCTACATTCGTTACTTTTTTTAACGAGTCCATCTATACTGGACCGTCGCGATCTCAGGAACCATAAACACTAGATCAAAGCATTTTACAAAATAAATGCCAAGAATGTGTCAACAACTTCTTACTAGATCGTTGTTTTTCTCTGATGCTTCAGTTCCTTTGACTCGTCTTATTCCTTTGTAGTTTCTCTGTGATCGCGACGTTTGTTTCGGTCATTTTCACTTGGAGTTTATTTTAGCCAGTTTTTTATTTTTCATTACTACATTTAATCTTTTATTCTGAACTGTTATTTCGTAATCCCTTGCCGTGTTTCAACGAGTCAGACTCGTAATGGAGATTTTAACAAAGTCTTTCAAATATGAATGTTATGCCTTTCTGTTTAGATGAAATAAAATTTGATTCGTTTGCAATCAATATTTAAGCATGCAAATAAATGTAGCCATACAAAAAATATACATTTTCATAATCTCTTATAAATTTCTGGGGAAAAAGACTTTCGATCACTGTAACTGTAACTAGAACACATTTACATTATATTTATTACTAGCCTACAGATGTTTCCACAATTTACTGTTTTCACACCTCCTTTTCTCGAAAATCGAATTGAGAAAACAATCTCTTTCGCTGATCGGAATGTTCATTGTATTAAAACTAAATTAAAAATGCTCTAATTCCTTTGAATATGAATGTCTTTTTCGTATCACATCATTTTACAATCCATTTATTATCTTTTTAACACCAACATTTTGCAGAGTACGAAGATTAGATAAGATCGAAGAAGTTTATTGAATAAAACGAACATTAAGGAGCAAGGCTTTGCGATGTTAATTGGTTCCTGTGTTTCGTAAGTTCTCAACAAAATTGACATACTCGATCTATCACGCGAAAAAATTCATTTTTAAGTCTAGACAAATAATTCTGTCACGCGAGCGCGAGTGAAACGGCCGTCAACGTGTTAAATATCAGATCGTTCCATAAATAATCTCGTTTTTGACTTCTCGCTTCGCGAACCGTTTCTCCGACCGCTTTTTATTACAAGCGGACGCCTAATCGCGAGATGCATCGCGGCCACGATCGATAATTATAGACCAGAGGTCATGGTTTCGACCGTGTATTAGCCTTTTCAAGGGTGCTGACTCTCTCGTTACCCCGCTAAAGGTTGAAACCTTTCCCAACAATCCAATAAATTCACTTTGCGATTCAACCGCGAATCTTCGTGCGTGAATCTCCATGTAAACTCTGCTCGTGTCATATATAGGGTATTTCATTAAGAAGTGTTATTTTCAAACCTTTTCAAGCTTACTTACTCTCAAACCTTATGTCAGCCCTAATGTATAGCTTTATAACTCCCTATTGGGAGTTCCACTGAGGCTCTCAATAAAATAAATTATAGAAAATCGCTGCTGTTTTTACAATTACCAATTGAAGGGTGGTATCTCAGAATACTTTTAATTATGAAAAGTACAAAATATATTCCATAAATATATTCCATATTCCAATAGACGGAAGAAGGACTAAACAGGATAACAAATATGTCCAAAAAGAAAATGTATAACAAAAGTTCCTCACAGATGTCGAAAACATCTTTCACCAATTTTTTGCAATTTCACTAACCACGTGTCGAACAGTGACAGCTCTAATAATTTCAACTAAATTATGGTTTGACGCACACCTATCTGTTTATCCGAATAGCGTTTCACCTCGGGGCGTGACGGATAAAACTCGTTCCCTACCCGGCAAAAATTGTGTACGCGGAGCGCCTAAAGGAGTGTTCATTTATTGTCTCGCACCTGGCGCCCGCACCAGGGAATTAATTGACTCCAGACCCGTGGAATAGACAGGCGGATTTTCTGGTGGCGGTTTCGAGCCTGATCATCAGCGCCCTTCCGTTTGGGACTGTTTGCGGTAATCGTTGAGCCCGGAGGAAGATTGATTAATGCAATCCAACGGGAATCCCGCAACGAGCCCTCGATGTGGAACTTTCTGGGCCGATTTAAACTAAGTTCGAGCACATTTCTGTTCAGGCGGGAGGGCGGCCAGGGGGCGTGAAGAATGCCTGATCAAGCTGGAAACTTGACGGGATACGATCTGGCTCACGGTATGACGTCAGGAATGATTAAATCGAGGTGGAGCCGCGCGGCGGCGGCCACGCGTCAGATGTTTCCCGTGGAACAGTTTAATTACGTTGGAACAACTGCCGGCTGATGAAACACTGACTCTGACACCGACATTCCGTGGCCATTCTTCTCCTTTCGGATCGAACAATCGAAACTTTCCGTCGTGAACATTCCGTGCTTCCGTCTTAACATTTCGCGAAAGTAACTGGACGCTTTTCTCGTCGAATTTTCGACGCCTTCCACCGAGTCCCAAACGACCTCGTTCTTCAGTAATTGGTAATACGCTACCGATTCTCGCAGAATTCCCTCGTTGCCTACATGGAACACGATACTGTCAGGAGGTCGTGGATACGAGACCGAAATCCTGTTACAGCTTTGAAAGATATTTATGCAAATTTTCCTACGATTCTAGGAAATTGCGGTACTTTTTGTTGTGCTTAAGTAGATCGGGATCGGTGAATAACGCTTTGTTTCTTGGAGGTTCGATTTTGGAAATTGTGTTGGACGTAAGAGTGTCTGATCCATACTTACCCTTTCTACTTAGACATACTAATAATGAATGAAGGAGGCTTTGAAGATGATCGATTTATGAAAGGAGAGATCTAAACTGAATTTATTACAATTCATGTTCAACTGTAGTTCAATTGTAGTTGAATTTTTCTTAGATTTGTAGATCATGTTTGAGTGATTTCTAGCAGGTTCCGCAATATGTCGTATCACGTCTGTCTTGTTTTGCACTCGGCTGGCCAGCGAATCGAATCTCGAGTGACAGACGTTCCCTTTCACTGAAGATCGCGTTCCATCTAGTTGACAGCTTCGACGGCCATAACTTGTCCTCTCGATTCTCGAGACGGTCAGCTTCGTCGTGGAATTTCGCGCGGTCGTGCCAACTTCATTGCACCATGACTCGGTACGTTTACACTTTATTCGCAGAAAGTTGTGTGTCGCGTTCCCACTTGGCAAATCGTGTGAACGTCGAATGCCGTCTCGGATATGGTTGCAGTCAAATAGAGTGATCTTGGAACTCACTTTGACCCTTCCAACACCCGTCTAACTCTGGCTGCCTGAATCCACCTACTGCCAGCGCTGCACTTTTGCGATTCTTCTTAACGGTTCTTAGGTTGTCTGTCTACAACTTTGCTCGAATTTATTTATTCAAACCGATCCGAAAACGGAGAGCAAACTGAGCTTGTTCGTCTGTTCTACATTTATTTGATTAGGAGAACTGTGACACACAGTGCAAACGTACAAGGTTGCTCTTGCAACGATGTCTCGCACGAATCACACCAACTTTGATCTTCGAATTGACGTTGCCAGCTAAACTTCGCTAACAAGAAAATCGTAACACGCTCTTGCCAAAACTTCTATCTCTCAGACAAATTATTTTCCGCGATAAGAAGTGGCTCGCTGACAAAACTTCCTCTCAGATCCTGTCTATCTACAATGTAGCTCGTAAAAAATTCACATTGTTTATGTAACTCGATTTATTTTATTACGGAAAGTAAAAGTATGATGCACAGTGGACTTTGCAACTGCTCACACAAAAAAGCCCAACTCAGTCCTGCCAAAACTCCGAGGCGCGTGATCGTAAAGCTATTTCTCAGCCAGATAAAGCATTTGATGCGAACTGTCTCGTAGACAAAAATCCTTCTGACCCGACTGATCCATAACGTTGCTAAGATTTATTGATCTAAAGGAGCCTCTTCTGCTAGATTTATTTTATCGAGGAAAGGGAAAGTGTGATACACAGTGCTCCAGTGCAGCAAGACTCAAACTAGCTTTGATGGTCTCATTGACATTGGCAGCTAGACTTCGCAACTGTTGTCAAAGCTAAGGGAACCGGGATGTAGATCGTAGATCTATTTCTCAGATAGACAAAGTATTTGATGGGAATGCGAAGCGCATCGCAGACAAAAATTCGCATCTTCGTCCGATTTATTTATTCTCGGACGAGAACAGACACGGTTACTGGGGAACAGTATGTACTTTGACGACAGAAGTACTTTCTTCTAGAGACTCGCTAAACGGACGTTCTAATCTCGTCGAATTTATACTGAGGACCCGGTCCACCGGCCGAAGTGTTTAGACAGCCAGTCAATCTCGGCTCCCTGAAGATTCCCGTTGTTCGATCGCCTGTGGAACAGTTTCGGCTAGTAGAGGGGATGCTCGGCATTGTTTTTCCTAACTGAAGAGGAATTCTAAGAGCACATTATTAGTCCACTCAGAAAGAGGAACAGTGGATAATTATTTCCAAAACATTAAGGTGACGTGTTTGTTAATTGTCGTTCGTAAGGTTGTTTGTATTTGTTATTGTCTTGTTATTAAGGTGACGCTTTCTCGTGGAGGAAATTACTAGCTCTTTCCTGGAGAAAAAGGATGGCCTCCTGGCGAGTAGCACATTATGGGTCCACTTACGGATAAAAACAGTAGATAATTGTCTCCAAAAAATTAAGGTGACGATTCCTCGTGGGAGAAATTACTTAGCTCTCACGTGGAGAAAAAGCACAGCCTCCTGCGAAGCACATTATGAGTTCAATTACGGGTAAAAATGGTGGATAATTATCTCCGTAGTATGAAGTCGTTTCTTCGAAGCAACGGAGTAGACGACAGATAATCACGGGTCCCGGCAGATTCCCGTTGGTCGATTGTCCATGGAACAGTTCGGGGATGGTCGGTGTTGTTTTTCGCGGTTAAGGAGAGATTCTGGAACGATCTCGGCTCCATGAGGACTCGCGTTGGTTGCGCAGCTCGCGAGCATCAGACGCGGCCAATCGGTATCTTCGTGTCGGCCGTATTGATTTCTTCCGGGTTGTGGTCGGCCTCGATCGAATCTCATCGGAATCGAAGTTGTCGGGGCGAGACGTCATACTCGCTGACTAATTATAGCCGGGAAACGGCGTTAAAGAGAGCTCGGAATAGACCAGCCCCATCGGATTTTCCGATTCGCGTGGCACAGCAGCGAAGGCAAGCGTCGCGGAAGAAAGTGTTCTCGCGACTCCCGGCTCTTGTGCCCGCCTCGGAAACACTTTGCGTGTCCGTTCGCGGGCTTTTGCCTGCGAGAGAGGACTTGTTTCGCGTTGTCGTTGCCGTGTTGCTCTCTAGATACCATAGTCGACGCGTCGAATGCGATCTCTCGACTGGCTGACCGTTTCGAGACGTTGCAACGGGTTGGGTGTTCGATCGTGTTGTGTATGTGGGTGTGTAAATTAGACCCGTGAGGTACCACTATACACTTTATTACATTTCCCAATGTCACAGAGTACAAATATATATTCTATACAAGCTGTTCAAGTAAAATTTATTAAAGAAAGAGGATTTTCACAATGCAATGATGTGCTAATGAGCCCAGGGCTAACATTCGACTAAAGACTGCGTCATCAGACGCCTCGACCGCTACGCGCTTATACGCACACGGCGCCACACACACACACGCTTCCTCGGAGCCATCTGCAGCTGAAAAACGTAAACAAACGCGCTCTCGCCCAGTCTTCCGAATTCGGGGAACTATTATAAAAACACAAGATACGCGCTCGTCGCTCGACACCATAACACGCGATTCAACACAAGCTTAACGGAATAATGTACGTTTACTATACGTGCGCAAGGCTCGATCATGATCGACCCCCTTAACCGCCCTAACAGATCGGGTCCCATGGAAGTCACCGACTCCAGATTTGACCGACACGAATTTCAACGAAAATGATTTTAGATTCACATTGGCAGTCAAATTTGTTGTCGATCAAATTCGTTATCGGTCAAATCTGGAGTCGGTGAAAACTGTGTCGGGGAAATCTGTGTTGGTGACTTCCATGGGACCCGTTCCATCATGGAGCAGGATCGATCGACTTGGTTCTAGACAGTTGTTCTATGGAGCGCATCGCTAATTCATCCTAAAAGGAAAACAGTGGATGGTTGTTTCCAAAAAGTGGATGAGTAGCTCTCTCGTGGAGAAAATTACTCGTTCTTCCGTGGAGAAAACAGATGTATTCCTGCGAACCATGTGACGCGTATGAACGAGTAGATTTCGTGCGGACCAAGTTGTGCTAGCTCTTTCCTCGAGGAAATGGTTAGTTCACCTATGAAAAAGATGCAGATAGATGGCTCTAGATAAATAAAGCACTAGCTTTGCCGTCGAGGAAATTACTAGCTCTTTCGCAGAGAAAAGTATTAGCTCTCTCCGCGGAGTGTGTGATTAGTAGACTGCGGATCTTTATGCATTTATAGCATGTGCAGATTTGTAAAATAGTAGGAAACATATACATCAACAAGAACTAATAGCATTCTTATTGTTTCCTCCTATTTTTGTTTTTTTATTAAATAATTTAGGGAAATAAGAATTTGCCTAATGGGTAATAAGTTCATTCAATAAACAAGTTACATCTCCCTCTAACATTCTGTTTTAATCGCATTAAAACCAGTATCAATGTCAGAGATTAAATCTGCATTAGATGCTAGATCGAGTTGGAGGCTCTGTCTGATCCTAGAAGATCCAGGAAGATCCTAGGAGCGAGAGGAAGTAGAATAGTGGGGAGGTGGAGGGTTTCCGTCTTCTCCTCGCCAGTGTTCCGGTCTTTTTCTTGCCCGTCGTCCTTTTTGGCACGTTTATTTCCAGCTGGACGATATTAAATTCACGAGAGGCCATCCGTGCCACCCGTTTTTCGGCGCCGTCGCCGCGTGGCTGCGGATATTCAAACAGGCAGATTTTTCCTCGCTGTTTTCACGCGCGTTCCACCGGCTGTGAATTTCCACGCCGGCGGATCGCCCCGGTGGTTTTTAATTCTCGCGTCGCGCGTCGGCCTCATTTATCCTCCACCTATTCCCAATTTTTCTACTTCGAGATTCCTCGAGATTCTCTGTGTAAATCTTTCACCCTGCACGCCCTTCTTCGATCCTCCAATTCTCGAGACTATTTTCTTCGTTCACTGGAAGATTTTTATGATATTCTGGACAAGAACGTCCATTACAGTTGTCTGCATACGGTAAAATTACATTAGAATTATATCGTGTAATAATTAAACTGCAGAATTAGCCTTAACCTTCGCTCTGCGTGTAGGGGTGTAACCACAACCCCGACTAATAAAAACATATATGAAATATTGTCAAAATAGGAATTAATTTAGCAGCGCATGGTTCGATCAATTTCTACAACTCTAGAAAATGTTTGTAAGTCCACCTTTCTTTTCTCGAGAACTATGAAACATTTGAATAGCAAAACGTGGCCTCAAGCAATCAGATTGAAATCCGAATCGACACGTTTGGGTATGCTTACAAACATTTGCTAGAGTTGTAGAAATTGATCGAACTGTTAAATTAATTCCTATTATCTTAATATTTCGATCGAGATAAAAATTACTTATATGAAATATTGTTGAATAGAAATGTCCAAAGTTCTCTTAGGAATGCTATCTATGACATATTTCACACATGAATAAAAAGATTTATATTATTAAATTTTTTTATTTATAGAGAATTTTATGAAGTTCAATTAAATTTTTTAATCTGTTCATGCCGCAACCGTCATGAAAGTTAATAAAATTTCAGAAATTTTCACGCAACTAAATTTTTTCTTTACACTTTGCACTGGAAACATATAGGGGGTGTGATTATATCCCAGTACAGAGTTAACATTAGAATTGTATGTATGCAAATCTATGTTCTCTTATAAAAATGACAAGATTGATATTATTTATAATACGTGCTCTACGAAAGATATCTATCCAATCATTTTTATTATTTCAATGACTGTGAAATAAAATATTTGGAACCGGTGACTTTGACCGGTGGTGGTAGGTTTAGCGTTAAACGAGATACCTTGTTTACGCTATTTTCCCGAGAATATACTTTCGAGAAAGAGCTGACTCGAGCACGTGTGGCGCAACGGATTCGCAATCCTCGTCTGGCTCTTATTTCGAGGGCCTGAAGAGCGGTTATAAACGACAAGGACCGGCGAAGATGGACGCGTCCGACGGCGACACCATTTTAGAAATGCAGCGGCCGCGAGCCTCAGCCAGGATGGATATGCATTCGCCGCTTAATAGTGGCACCGATCAGAGTTCGTAAATCCAGCTGGGCCATCCCTGTGCCCCATAAATAACTCGCTACGCCATTCGACCTGACCCCGGGACGCGTCTCGCAATTTTATAGTCGCACGGCTACCTAAACCGAACATGTTTCCCATCCTATTTCCTCAGATTGCCGAGACGAAGCCTTGGGGCCGTCCACGTTCACAGGAAAAATGCAGCAGCTCGTCGAGCTGAACCAAAATCCACTCGCCACCATATAAAACATCGTCGCTCTTCTATTTCTTCAAGAGGCCAGACCACTTCGACAAAAAATCAGTTATATTCTTAGAAAGATTTTATAATGTAGGAATATTCTAGTATTCTATGTAAAATCATTATTCTATGGCATAATCACAACGACAGCACATTCAGACTAAGCTATGACTTATGTGATACCCGGGTAAACAAAAATTACTCGGGTACCCGGGTACTCGGGTAGACAGCATTACCCGGATACTCGGGTATTCGGGTAAACAAAAATTACCCGAGTGCTCGGGTATCTCGTGAATACACTGCGGATCTTTATGCAAAATAAAAATCGTTTGCATCAATAGGAAGAAGCAGACGATATATTACGATTACTTATTCTCTTGAACGATTTTAATAAATTTAAATTAATATATAAACGTGCTTTTAATTTCATTATTGTTTTAAATTGCACGAAATCATTTATGAATTATGTTTTATGAGATACCCGGGTAGTTTTGCTCTACGCGGGTATCTCATGTACCCGGGTAAAAGTCCGAGCTCTAATTCAGACGGAACAGGGTTCGACAGTTGCAAAGACGTGTAACGAAACCATTAAAATAAAGTTAGTTCTCATTCTTTTTGGATGCTACAATTTTCTATGGCATACCACCGTTCTACTGTTTAAACTACTGTTGTCACGACGACAGCACATTCAGACAGAACACGGTTCGACAGCTGTAAAGACGTGTAACGAAACCATAAAAATAAAGTTAATTCTCATTCTTTTTGGATACTACACTAAGGATAATTAACAAGTGAAAAATTCTGTCTACAGTGATGTTAACATAACTCTTAACTTTATTCCCCATTTTTGTTCACAACAAAATATTAAAAAATGCCAGATTTATCCGCTGCTTTTTTTTGGAACGGCCGTTTACTGGATGGCTGCCACTGCTGACAAAAATTGAAACATTTGAAATGAACGATTTTCTTTCATTCTAGATGGTACTCTCTAAAATACAACGTGGGATGTTTTTGATATCTCAGATACTTATTGAAAATGATTGAAAAACGATTTTTTTAAAATATTCTTTGCCACATTTTAGATAGTAGCTTCCGGGTCGGGGATAAAAAAATGTTTTAACTTGAGACGTGTCAATTGTGTTGGAAAGCTACTCGTTTGCGTTCCGAACGATTCTTGCGTGCGGTTCCGCGTCGAGGTGAACGGCGCGGCGCGAGGAATTTGTTTAACTTATATTTAAACGGATGGTGCTAGATCAATGGCTGCGCTAAATAGAAGGCGCAATTGGTGGTCCTCCGAAACGGTGTCATGTCACGCGTCACTATCTTGGAGAGGTCAGTGCGTTTATAACCACCTTTACAATCCGCCGTACCGAAATAGCCAGGCGTCGGTCTGTTTATAGAAGTCGTTCTCCGCGATTTCTTTTTACACGGAACTACGTCTGGCTGTCACTACTGTTGCCGCATGCTAATCTCACAGCCAATCGAACGGCTAGTAAAAATAAAAATTATCTACATAAACGATCGCGCTGACAGAATCGTCGTAATCAGAAATCACGTGTAACCAACCTAAAACTGTCGTGCAAAAACTACGAAGAAACCAACAAAGCCACAGAACGAACCAGCAAATAGATTCTCTAAAATCATAGATCTTTATGGAAATTTCTATAGAAAATAGAACTGTCCGAAATGTTCGAAAATAGAACTTACTGGACTGCGGATTTTGTTTATGCATTTGTTATGTATTTGTGAAATTTGATTAATTTTAAATTAACATGTAATATTCTCTATAAATAAAATAATTTTTATAATTTTCAGTTTTTAAAATCTGTGTGAAATATGTCACAGATAGCGTTCTTAAGAGATCTTTGGAAATTTTCCATTCAGCAACTCTTTATGTATGGTTTTATTAGTTTGGGTTGTGGTTGCACTCGTATGTGTGCGCTGTCAGTTAAAACAATAGAAAGATTAGAAGAATTCCAGAGCGAAATTTTGCTACGGACATAAAAATTTAAAATCGAACATTTGGTAGTTGACGAGTAGATTGCGAATGTTTATGCAAAATAAAAATGTTGTGCATTGATTATGAGAAGCAGGAATAAAATGAAAATTTCGAAAATTTCTCTTCTTTTACTGGTTTATGTTTCACCCAGTTAATTTCATCATTAATGTTCATCATTGATGTTAATGTAACCAATGTTTATTTTATTAATTCGCGTTTAGCTTGGAGGGGTACGATAGATCGCGTAGCTCGCGGAATCGAGTCTATTGATCGTCGAGGGAACGCGACGGTGTCGTCGATAACGTCGACAGCGGCACACGGGAAGAGCGAGCTTGCGAGTCCACGGGGAACTTTGTTTGGAAGCGCAACTTGGACGGTTCTTTGTCGCGGGCCTTGGGGATGAGGATCCGCGCTCCACTTTGATCAATGGACAAAGGCTCTCGCCCGGTTCGGCAATAGCAGGCCGATCAATCTTTTCCCGTTGCCAGGCTCGATTTCACCGGGACCTTGAGAGCACATCCCCGCACAACAGCTATCCGGGGTCCTGCTAAAAGCAAACTCGTTAAAAGAACCCAAGCCAACGAAAGACGGAACACGGAACTTCAGCAGAACCTGACGGGAGAGCCTAATTAATACCGGTGCTCGAGAGGAAAAATGCTTCAGCTGCGCGCACGTGGATAGCAAAGAATCTTCCTCCGAATTCTCGTCGTCTCGATTCCCAATATTCCCTGCACGCTGTTCGCCCATCTGTTTCGCTCATCTCTGCCCTTAAGCTGTTCTTAATTGATGTCGTTTCTGCGCTATTCATTCGAATGCTTTTATTGTGTTCGCCTTTTAATCTTCCTGTAATTTCACGTTTAATGTTCCGCTTTCTTCGGTGTACCTTGTGCTTTGGCACTTTATTTTTACTTCTCTATGGAATATCTTGTAGATTTTATCTATCCATGGCAAAATACCACGTTTCTAAAAACGGACCAAAAAGTATAAAATAATTTTTGCTAGTCCCATACAGATTCCTGACCTCGAACAGATATTACTGAAAATTCGTTATTGGGAATTTTTAATAGCTACGAGAATACTTGTATGATTTTAATAATTTTAATAAGTTGAGAATAATATAACAATATTCAATTCTTCTCGTGTCTTCACATTTTCGTTTCTTGCCATGAATATGTAAAATCTGCAGTCTAGACATCAGTGTTTGGATAATTTAGATGTACCTGCTGCTTGGCTCAATCATCGACTCTTGTCAACGAGACGTTTTGATTAAATTCGTAATGGCCAAACGTTCTCGAAATATCGTTGCGACGAATATTATTGAGGGACTGTCGCAAAGGTTGGGACACAAACACGCCAAACATGACGAACTTTTCACGCGCACTAGAAGAAAAAGCTAAAAATATGTTCTAAAAAGTTGCACTGTGTGTCTTATCGATTCGTCTCCAACTAAAAATTGTTCAATCATGATTTGCTTAAATATATCTCATTTGTTGTAAATATAATGTAGTTTAAATATGCAAAAAGATTTTTGTGCTTTTGTTGCGATGTGAATTTGTTTCTTTTCTATGTGTTTCGAAAAGGCGTTTTTTTATGGGTTGGGACACTTGTGCCGTACAAGTTGGGACACAAACTTCTTTTCTTTGTTTAGTATATAGAGGTCGTTTTTATGATTGGTAACCATGTTTTAATTACTTGTATGTAAAATTATCAAATTGTTAAGATCATGTTTTTGCTTAAAACATCGTCTTCGGACAATTGACTATAAGTTTCTGTTTATTAAAATGTAGCTGACAAATATACCTTTCCAACTATATTATTTTATATTAATTTATAAAATAATATAAATAATATAAAATTTTATATTATGTAATTGTATAGCTAAAAACAAAACGTGACCCAACCTTTGCGACAGTCTCTTAAATTATTTTGTAGCACTGGGAGTTGATAAATGATGGAATGATTTGGTAAGAGGTATAAGTCGAAGGAAATCGTGAAAATCATGATGAACTATAAAGAACTGTCCCGGTTCTGGCTGAAGCCCATCCGTCGATCGAAGAGAGCCCATTTTTACAATTACGCGTGCCATCGAGGACGTACGAACGGGATTCTCGCAAGAGGGAAAATAATGGGGCAGGTGAAGGGCTGTCCTTTGTCGGCGGATATACCAGCCCCTTTTTACTCGCTCATTTTATTTCCACGCTTGGCTGGTCTTCGCCGTCGCGTCGCGTCGGCCCGATAAAAACGAGCTTAAGGATATGTACGTAGGATTTTTTAAAATTATTGATCTCTATCAAAACAGTCCGATGGTACGGTCGAATACGAAGTTCCCCGCATGAAACTTTCGCGTGTGGAAATTACGAGTAAAGTTTCCTGTGCATTCCAAAAATCCCGAGCACTTCTTTCGAGTATGTACGAGGTGATATCCGACTCAAATCTCGAGAACAGTGGACACGAAATGAGAAAATTATGTTCAACACCGCAAAAAGATTTATTTAACGGCAGGAATCTGGAAGTATGATCTTAACGGCTACACGGTGTCGCAGTAAAAATAGCAAAACTATTTTTTCTGTATCTATAGTCCATACGTTTATGCATCTTGATTTTGTTGCACCCGTGATCTTTCTCAAAAGCTGTGTCAGAGGTGTGGTTAGTCGAAAAAATTATTTAAGGTTTGCAGAATAATATCCGAATCGAATATTTTGTATTCTTGCTTCTATCTTTTTTCGAAATTCTTCTAAAGCACTAAGGACTGCAAAAAAATATCTTCCAACTATTTAAAGTATAATATATGCAACAATCTCCGAATGAGAATATATCGACCTCTCCTGTTTCTCGAGAAAAATTTCCAAATATGCATTTCACAATACGATAGTCGAACATTTCTTTTTCCGAAAAATTTCCAGTCGTATGCAAGGGTATAGAGAGATAAGGGTAGAGTTTCGTTTCAAAATGTCCACGCGTGTATCTCTGGCAAAATATGTAACATGTCTTGAACAAACGGGGAACGAAAGCCCGAAAGACAAGTACCAGGAAAGTCGCAAATCGAGCGAAGTTTCAGCAGGTTCTCGATTTCTTAGCGGGCTCACGGACGCAGCTCATGGTTCCCAGGATAAACAACTATCGTCGGCGGGTCCATGTAAAATAATCGGAATTTTCCGGGTCGCGTGCCAGATTATACCGGATTCATGAAATTTAAATATCTCCTCGGGTCACCGAGTCTCTGGATAGTCACCGGGGCTCCATCTGTTTCCGGCGTGTCTCTCAGTGCCTGGAATTCAATCGTTCAGTCAGAGATCCGAGATTTCGATATTTCAGGGCTCCCGAAGGGACCCGGATGGATTTAAACAAAGAACAGGAAAAAAAGAACGAAGCGACGGAGAGGTGGAACGAGGGAACCAGAGAGAGAGAGATAAAATCGCTGGATACGTTTCGCTGATTTTTTTGTTACCGTCGTGGAGGCAAATGAAATTTTCGGAGGAAAAATCAGACGATTCGAGCGGATTTCGTGGACCACGAGGATGAGCTCACCGAAACGCTGAAAGTCTACTAGCAATTTGAGCAACGATATCCCGAGGTGCCAAGAGGGATGCTGGGTAGATCCGACGATCTCTAGCCGAGCTGCTACGAACTAACCGTCTCTCGTGGAAAACCGCTGGGAAAGGGTTCCGAAGTGTTTCGAGCCACGGCTATACCTGGCTCAGCACTTATAGGATAGATTTCATCTCGTCTTTGACCTTTGAGAGGCGACCCGGCTCTCAGCATGCAGCCAGAGACACGGATTAGTCAACCACTTTGCCCTGGATTAGTGTTAACGATCTCGTCTCGTCACTTTCTCTGATTATTCCTGTCAGCTCTCCCTCGGCTCCTTCTCGCTCTCTTTGGCGTGCTTTCTACGGATTATCTGCCGGATTACTATGCTTTTCTTCTTCTAATCGCCATGTTTCATCGTGCTTTTTAACTACAAGCAGTTTATTCAAGAGAAACTTCTTTGTTGAATAGGTATTTAAGAATTCCGGTCGCGTGAGGGAAATAGTTACGTACGTGGTGGGAGAACCTGCAGAAGAGGAAAGTACGTTAGCGGTTTAGACCATATACAGGGTGTTCCTTTTAAATAAGGCCGTGTAAATTTTTCCTCCAATTGTGGGGGTGCAAAGAATATTTTATCTGCTATTTATAGTAACATACTATTTATAGTAATACACTATAATGGTACACAAACTATTTTTTATACCCCCACAATTTCACGAGAAGTTTAAGTGGCCTTGTTTAAAAGGAACACCCTGTATACGATCTAAGATTGGTACCGACGCCACACAATTATAAAAGAAAAAATGGATTAACGAAATCATACGCGTAGAAAACCAATTCAGATAATAGGAATTAATATTTCGATGGAGATAAAAATTACATAATTCAGATATTAAAATAATTTGAAGTAACGCTAGCGCGTGACAAGTGACTGTGATTCTGTTGACGTGGTAGCGATAATGTAATTTTTACTGAATATTCTGTACTTTCAATGTTTTGAAATTTTCACCGACAGTGTTTTTAGCGTGCGAAGTTTCGGAATGACATTACGCTCGAGTATCGAGCGTTTCGCAATTATCAGATTGACGCGATAGGCGAAATCTTGGATGCAGGATGGTGGAGAGATGGACTGGTCCGATGCGAAACCATCATCGTTTTCCCTATTGGCCGCGTAATTCGGTAGGAGAAACAAGTTTCTGCTGGCTCGGTGGGGATTGCACTGACGGTCGAAACTTCGCTCGACTAACACCGGGACTGGTTCGGGGAATGGCCTTTGCCATTCGCGCTCGTTCGAAAGCGAATTCGTCTCTCGGCTCTCGCTCCCAGAACAATTTCCCGTGGCCCCGTGGAACGTTTCGAACTCGTCCCCTTTTATAACCAACGGTAACTGTCATATTTCCAGTTGGAATTTCCATTCGAGCGTTCGTGGATCCGCGAAATGGCTACTGGTAATACATCTATTTGCCCGATTCTATTTATACGATCGCTTCCTATTGAAACTTTGCTTCTTTATTGCGACAATCACTTATTACCAGTCATAATTAGATCATCCACTGTAATATTTCTAGCTGAAATCCTCTCTAATTGGTTTGGACAATTGCGAAGCATTCGGTAGAGTGCTACTGACAGTTCCCTTGTTTCTAGGGACCAATTGTTTATGGCACGACCAAATTTCAAAATACCAACAAATGGCTGTAGTAACTGAAATTAATGACATTTCCTTTTGTCTATACAGAAGTACTTTAAATGTGCTTCATCGAAGTTTCTTAGATCTTTATGCATGTCTAAAAATGCATAAATATCGACAAATACAAAACATGCAATTGCAAAGAGCGTTCTCGGTGCATTTGTTGGGTTCACGAATGCATAAAAATGCAATTGCAAGGGAAGTTCTGGATGCATTTATTGGGTTGACGAATGCATATTGATAGACTTCCAAGTGAAGTTGTGGACGCACTTATTTGATTCACAAATACGAAACAATGCAATTGCAAAGAAAGTTCTTGGTTCATTTTTTATGTTCACGAGTACATAAAAATGCAATTGCAAGGGAAGTTTTTGATGCATTTATTGGGTTGAAGAATGCATACTGATATATTTACAAGTGAAGTTGTGGATGCACTTATTTGATTCACAAACGCGAAACAATGCAATTGCAAGCTCTCGAATTCCATGCTTGAGGATCGAGTTGCAAGGAAAATAAAATTTCCGCGAAGACAATCGAACGATTTAAAAAATTGACTTGTCCGATCGGTGCTGTGGTAATTGAACGGACGTCGTCGATTCTGGGTTGGAACCGATAAATCCACAAGTTGTAGCGTTAACGTTCAAACTTTGGTGCTTCGTGTTCGAGAGGCGAGCTCCGAGACCATGCCAATGTTCGATCGCCTATAAAATTTCAGTGTCTGTCTCATTTTTCAAGAAGAACTCGATGCTGGCCCGGCTGTCTTGACCACAACACGGTTGAACAAGACCGAGTTGAATTCACGATTCCTTATCCATGCTTAATCTGTTCCCGATGCGGCGAAGTACGACTGCCCGACACCTACACAAACTTCTACAGGCAGATCAACTTTAGAAGTTGCATGTAGTTGCATCTGTGTTCGTTTTAGGGAAGCAGAGGTGGTCATTATTTAGCGAAACAAATATTTCAAATAATATCGAATATTTTAGACATTATTTTGCTTAAAGAAAATAGTATTTCAAATAAGATATACAATTTTGAAAATAAAATATTTCTATTTTAACAATCGGAATCACAAAATGGTTTTGTTCGTTATGGTCCTGCGAAAGTTTTCAGGAAAAAATTTTATTGAATATCAATAGCCACAATCGTTAATAGATACAATTTTACTTTGTTCACACCTTTCCACAAATTGTTTACACCTTTTCACAAATTCGCTAAACGATCGCAAACAAATTTATTGAAATTTGGACAGGACAACATCTGTCGGGTTAGCTAGTTTTAAATATAAATAAAAGTATAATAATAGCGTTAACAAATACAAAATTACAGCCAATTTTGCGAAGACAACGTTTTCGTATAAGTTGGGATAATCCAAAAACTGTGAAACTTGAGTTAACTTTAACCCAGCACTTGCAAAATAGATAGTTGGGTAATAAAAAATTACTTTTCAGACCGGGGTGCGTCGTCGGTGATGGGATCTCTCGAATTTTCCTGGTTCTAAATTGTGAAGCACCTCCACCGCTTTCCATTCTTCAATTACCGTGAACGTACGGCGCTGCGAGAGGCGGCTGGATCGATAAACAAGCTTGAATTTAATTAAAGAATCTTTACTTTTAATCAAAGTTGTCGGTTCGGCAGGCTGCGCCGCAGTAGATCCAGACCGTGCCTTGTCAGACGCGGTTAGGAACACTCGTTCCGCCGGAAAACAATCTTTCGCTGCCTCGATTTTATGCACTCGTGGCGGTGACGATAAGAATAATTTATAGATCACAAAAACTGTGTGCATTGAAAAATTACGAAAATTTCACATCAGGTGTGACGAGTGAAAACTATTAAATCCATACGACATTGTACACAATCTTCAGTATATTTTTTAAACCAATAACCTTGCCGTTGACCTGCGCAACACACTTCATAGTCGTCGAATTTAATGAAGTAGTCTCAGTTGAAAAAATATGACGGAAAAAAGTATATTTTGCAGAATGTTCGTCTTGTAACACAATAAAAATTGTGAAAGATGCATTAATGCTTTCGGCGCGCTGGTTCAATCAAATTTTTAGAAGTAATTCTGCAATTTATCAAATTCAAATTTCGACGTTTCGATCTATGTTCAGATCATATTCAAGAAAATTAATAATTGCATCTGTAACTTAATAAACAAAAAATCATTATATTCACTATTTATATCAGTTGATTAACAATTGAATATTTAATTGTGAAGTGAACTCACTTGCTTTATGAGAATAATTTTATAATGTTGAAATAAAAATTGAATGTAAAATGTTTTGTGTCATCACGATGAGAGATTGTGTAATCAGCCCTTCCATGACGTGGTTAGAAAAATCAGAATGGCCAAAATCAGTTCGTGTGACTTGAATATGTTACCTTGTATCAACAAATATGAACATGTTCGAATCCTTTCGAGGAACAGTTGATTGCTTTGCGACGTCTATCTGGAGAAGATAGAGGTTTGATTAAAGTTCGGCGCTGACGTTGGGATTTGTGTGTTTCAGGATCGCGAGTTCGTGGAGATGGAGGTGCCGTTCAACGGTGCCCCGAAAAGGCCGGGCTCGCCGTCGCCCCTGACCTCTCCCGCGCACAGCACTGCCTCGAGGGGCGGCCTGCTGCACGCCTGCTGCGGCCGCTGCTACCCCCAACGTTACCAGGTACGCGGTCGCCGTATTCTCGCCTCGACGACCTCGATAAGCGAAGGCCCACCCTCGTCTTCCTCCCACTCTCACCAATCGCAGCCGAGCGGACAACCGGTCCAGTCCCATTATCAGCCGATAGACCCGGCCACCGTGCCGAACGTCGCGTTCAACGTGCCTGGCGACAATGACCGGCAACGTCGCCAGGGCACCAGCACCTCGTCCAGCCCCTACAACGAGACAAGGGTGTGAGTCGGGCTCGGGCCAAGGATCTCTTTACAAGATCGTTGATCCCCCTTACCTCCTTAACCGTCTTTTTACTAGGAGAACGGTTTCGTTTATCCACGATCGGGATTATCGTCGGTACGCGGTGAGTCCTGGTGAGTTACGATCTCTATCTTCGAATCGGGCTGTGCCTCCTTTGCTAAGTCTACTTGAATACGTCTATGAACGCAGCAAGGTAATTGTCTTTCTTGGACGGCCTAGGAGACTGTTTCCCAGACTCCTCTGCGTCTGGAGATTCTTGTCCGAGTAACTTCGAAGTGGGTTCTTGTTGAGGATTCAGGCAGAGGTTATACTTCGAAGGAAGCAAAGAGTCCAGGCTGAGACCGGTTCTTAGTCGTTGGGTTCTAAAGATTCAAAGAATGTTCAGAGGTCTAGGTGTCGCAATTTAGCTGATGGGATATTGAGGGTGCTAAGAATTTAGGACTGAGACTGGATTCTAGGTTCACACAGGCCTATGGTTGAGAATGAAGAGGTTCACGTGTTCAATTTGTACAAAGCATCCTTGAAGGATCTGCAGATTCTGCATTAGCTTCCAATTCAAAGAGGGTTTCTGACACCTAATAGGTTTGCAGAACCCTGAGAGTCTCGGTTAGGCTAACGAATTCTTAAGGGAATTGAGGAATCAAGACTGAGCTTGGTTTTTCAATTGGAAAAGGGCCTAAAATTTCAGGTGAAAGGATCGAAATGTCTCAGTGTGATTCGAGAATGTTTCAAAGACCTAAGGAATCAGAGCTAGGACTAGTTGTCAGTTTTACCGAGTTCTAAATTTTAAGAAGACATTTAGTAGTTTAGATATCTTGACAATCCTCGAAGACATTAAGAGTTCAGGGGACTGAGGCTGGCTTCTAGATTAAGAGAGACCTGAAGTTTACAATATAGGGATCTGAGTGTTTCACAGGTGAAAGAACCTTAGAGGAATCTGAAGATTCTGCACTGAGATTTGTTTCCAGTTTAAGCGAAGCCCAAATTTGAGAGACCTGTAAGGACTTGATTGAGATGAACCGAAGAACCTTGGATGGAACCAAGGATTCTGTGCTAGGTTGATTGCTAGTTTAAGAGGATCCTGCGTTTGGCAGACCTGCGAAGGCCTGAAGCTTGAGGTGACCTAGGTGTTTCAGGTCGAAGAACTTTGGATAAATCCAATAATTCTTTGGTAGATTGATTGCTAGTTTAAGAGGGTCTAACTTTGGGTGGTCAGCGAAGGCCCGAAGCTAAGATCTTGTGCCCTGTGCGTCCCAGAGCGAAGAACTTTGGAAGAATCGAAAAATTCTGAGCCTTGCCGACTTTTACTGTCAGGAGACCAAAGTATGAGAGACCTGCGAAGATCTGGATTCAATGCCAAATTCTAAGTATCTCAATTGGGTTGAGGATTCCTTGACGGACCTAGTGACCCTCTTCTATCTTTTAATAGGTACCTGGGTTTCAAGTCCTGTGTTCTAGTGAAGGAGTCGAATCCCAAACCTCTTCGGGATACGAGGACTCAGGAGCATAATCTAGTCTTCTCAGAATAAGCTGAGTCAATAGACAGTATCTCTATACTCTATAGCGAGTGCAGACCACGCTAGTTTCGATCCCGGGTGTAATTGCGAGGGTGTTATCCTGTTCAAAGGAGTTTCGTGGCGGAGCTACGAGGAAACGGAGACTCTCGACGACCATTTATTCTTATTGCACTCTCCGTGCTCTCTCAGGCAGTAGGCGTTTAGATCTAATTCTTCGTCGGTAATAGAAGTTTAATCTTGTCAATGAAGCAGTCGTACGATCTATCGGTTCTCGTCGATTGCCCTCTGTCTACGATTTCTGTCCAGACGTCAGCCATTCCTGAATATCTCGGTTGCGCACGCTGCGAATAGATTAGCCAGCCGTCGCGCCGCTTCCAGACTAATTTCCGGGATTCGATTAACTCCGAAGAGCCACCGCACCGCGGCCTCCGTCTTCGGTTCTAACGGTACCACGGCCCTTAGAAACTCTTTCTCAGCTTCTCCGTTTCAAAGTCGCGATAATTAGCCTACACAGATAGTAGGCTCCTGTTCACCGGTATACTAACCGAACGCGAGATAAACCCGATGAAACGTTAGTCCGAAGCGTTGACGATCTTGTGGGACTCTCTCGCTACCATTCAATCACCCAATAACGTCCCTCAAGCTCCAGTTTCCCAGGATTAATAATTTCGTTAATTTACACGGGGAAACTGGTCGGAACTGTCGCAATGAAATTTACCCACCACTCGCTGTGTACAGTTCGAGTCTGAACCCGGTGATATCGAACAGCACTAGGTTATACGGGACACTGTTCAATATTCACCGTTTCCACTTATCGGAGGCTCGCAAGAATGCTAGTGTATGGAATAAATTGTCGAACTACGCTTTCTCAAAGACGAAGTATTGCAATATCGGAAGAGACTCGCTGAATAGAGCTGGTCGCCTGAAATTCAATTTCATGCTGCCACGGGGAAAGTTGCTCCTCGACATTGTTTTGAAAATTCTGACTCGGGAACAGGCTGATACGTTTCTTTGTTAGTGGTTCTGTCCTGTGTGGTTCTTTATTCAGACACAGGATAATTAAAAACTGAAGAACTTCTTCCTTCAGGGTGAATATTGTATTTCTTGATCAATACTCATGCTCAAGAGCCCTGCAATCTGTACTATTCATGAAATTTTTATAAGATGGTTCTCATCTTTTCAAAATCTAAAAACTATTTTTAAGTATCAATTCATCATGCTCCATGAGTTATTAATAATTAATAATTAATATTAATTTTTCTGTGGTTATCGCTATGTTCAGAAAAAAATGTATTTTGCAACACTGAAAAACTATTTTTTAATAAAGTCGTATTACTTTCGACATTTTCGAAATTTCTCTATTTTCTCGAAGCTTCGAAATTCGAACCGAGTGATACGCTCGGCGTTTTATCAGCCCGCGTAACGCGCGGATCGTTCGGCCCGGTTTGATAAGAGCCGGATAAACCCGACGTCCGGGATAGCAGTCGTAAAAATTTCTGCGATCTCTTCTTCGCAGTGGGAAATGGAAGACGAGCCGAGGGAAAATAAAAACGGTACGCAAAGCGTGCGATCGCATCTCGCTCGGAGAGAGGAATTCCTTTCGAAAAAATCCGACTCCTCGATCTGTCCGGAGAAACCAATTTGTAGTTTGTCGTTCGGCATGTTGTCTCGCAATAGGGTAGTGTATCGTACACTGGAAACAGTGGATTGACGTCGCATTTTACGGATAGAGTGCGCGCTGTTATACGAACTATTTCTCGTGGATTATTTCCGGAGAATTGGAATCGAGCTAAAATTTCGTTTCGCTAAAAACGCTTGTAAGATTTACACGAACTAAAAACATCGGCGATTTTCGTAACGGAGCTAAAGATATATCAGATTTTGAGTCGTTTGGATTATCACAAATTTTAGGATAATTTTGGTAAAGACAAGCTCGCCAGATGATGAATTAAAAAGAGAAAAAATTTGCAATTGCAAAAAAATTGCAATAAGCTGAGATGAAAGCTGACCTAGAAAGGTGTCTGAGAGTTGGAAAAAATGATATTGTCCGTGAGCAATTTCGGAGCAGCTTCAACTTGAATTCGCCATCTGGCGAGCGTCTCTTTGGAGAGGTTCAGCCGTTTTGAGTTTTTCGGTGAAAGCGTAGGATCGATTGAGGTGTTCGATGACGGATGGAATCGTCGAAACGGTTGACGCAGGCTTCTGGACCAGTTGAAAAGTGGCAACGGTTTCCGGTGTCGGGAAACCCGATGCGTATCGACTGCAGCCGCGCGTTCCGAGCGACGTATATCGACTCGTAAATCAACTTCCACGTAGCCAGGGGCGACGTTAACAAGGGAAAATGAGAAGTGATAAATGGTCTGGGCTGCTGACAGATCGAGGACGAGACCCCATCGAAACCCCATTAAACGTCGTTGCTCTCCCTATCTCTACTCCTCCCGCGGACGCTATTTTTCAGTGGACCAACTAACACCCCATCCCACCTCGACTCCGCCACATGTTAATCGTCGATTAACTCGAAATTTCGTTGCTGGTTTTCTGCCATCGCTTCTCCTTCCTTCACTCCCCTCTCTCTATCTCTCCTTTCTCTTGTGGCTTTTTGGAATAATATCCTTTGAATTAATTGTGACGAAATTGAAATCCTTGGACACCGGGTATTAGCATTGATTAAATTCGGGTTCTATTCCACCCACTAATTTCCAGACTAAATATATATGTATATACCAACTCGTTCTATACTCGTTTTCGTTTATAGCCGCGGTGCTATACTTTGGTAATCCCTTCTGTATTGTGATCAAGCTTGCATTACGATTGGTATTGCACCGTGTAAACCCGCTTTAGGGTTTCTAATTCACGATGGGTTAGTGGCAGCAATGATCCCACGTACACGAATATCCACTTTGTGTTTAATAGCTAATAGAGCAACATGGATGGACCTCCGCATCGTCGGTTCCCTAAACTCCATTAAAACCGTCTGTTGATCGGCGAAACTAATTTCTGAGCTGTCCGCTCGAGCCAATTTCAAGCGTCCGTGGAACATTTCAGGAGTTTTTAGTGTTTCGATACAATAGTTCTTTATTTCATTTTTGGAACCAAAAGATTTTCATTAATCATTACAGTGAACCTTCGATCTAGTTTAACAAGGTTCGTTCAAGTTCTAATCTCGTTAGAAGTTTATTTACTGCTTCGAAGACTCGCAGTAAGTGATTTGCATATTGTTTGAAACATTTTCACCACGTTAATGAAGTTCCCATTGGTTTGGCTCAGTTTGATCAGGTTCTGAACTGATTTATAGTCTGCCAATCTTGTCCAGGTTCCATTAAGTTCCGATAGACTCGATATGTTTCTAGTGGTTTGAACAGGTTCGTCGAAGAATAATTAATCCTCTTCCACAATTTTTGTTATAACAACATTGCAAACCAATTTGCTGTCATAGATTTGCACCAGTTCTGACCTGATCCAAATTCAACCACTAGGTTTCATTAAGTTCCCAATAAGTTTGATTAAGTGTTCAGTGGTTTGAACAAGCCTGTTCAAGAACGGTGAGCCCATTCGCCATAAATTTACTTCCACTGTGAATAATCAAACTATCACCGTATTCGATTCCACTTAATCATGCTCGCTCAAGTTTCCAGCAGTTTGACCTAGTTTGACGAAGTTCAACTACGTTTGTCCAAACCTAATTATACAGTACTCCTTAAAAAGATTTTCCGAAACTATTTCTAGCCACATTGCGCACCCTGCACACACTAGAGATCCTCGTTGCTGACTCAGATCCGCCCACAACACCGCGCAATGCGTTTTCTCTCGTGTTCTAACCATTTCGACGACGTCCATCCGTCGCACGGTGCGGCATGTAACTGGACATTCGAGACAAAAATTATAACTTCTAAACTAATCAATTTTTGACCTAAGTACTTTAATAATTTTTTAAAGGGAATACAAAAATGCATGGATTAATGCACCAAAAATATAAGGTTCCATTAATAAAAAATTTTATTCTAATTTTTTTTTAATAAAGAGTTTTTTATGATTAGTTGTTATTGCAATTTGAGATCAACTATATACTGTACAACTTTTGTTGTAAATACTTTTTAGTTATATGGTTACATTAAATATATCTACTATAATGCATAATTATTTACTTTAACCAAATCGCGATTACGAATGCATTTCTCTAACAAAAATCAAATAACATCTAGTCTCGCAATTTATCCCAAAAAAAATTATTTTCTTTTGTAAATTGCATTTTAAGGAAAAACGCAATTCCTAAATTGCCAGTTAAAATTATGCATGGCTCTGGTCAAATTCTTCATACCTAAGTTGTAAGAATCAGTTTAAAACAAAACCAAAACTAAAAGAACAATTAGCGTACGAGTAATCTAACTTTTTAATATTTATACTACAATAAACTCTTGGCTGTTAGTGATCCCCTATTGAATTTCTTGGATACTACTTTTTACATATACATTCCTTACTTACTGACTGATGATTTTGTAGGATAATTAGATTATAATGGAACCATGATTATTTTGATTTTTGGCCATTGCATGCCGCACTGTGCGTCGTTGCGCTGACAGTTTACTCACTGGTCGACTTTAATCGACACCCGATGACGAATGCAGGTGATCGAGGCGTATGTCTGGGCCACGGCCGTCCGTTTACACGATCTTTACGACGGAACGGGGTCCCGTGCAGCCGTTAAAAGCGTGCGTGACGGCGACGTCGCCTGGCAAATGTGTTTCTGGCCGGCTTTAAATCAATGATAAGATTCATACGTACCGAGGGAGCTCCTGCCACGACGTGCGCCGTCACCGGCACGACGAATGTGTTCCTGCCACAGGCTGCACGTACCCTCCTCGTTCACTGCCTGTCTCTAGAGTCAGCCACAACTTGCCGAAATGCACGGGACAGCCGCCACATCCGCTGGGAAGCGTTTCCTCGCGATGGAATGCACCACTTTGTTCCTTCAGTCTCTTCTCTCCTTCGAGATCCGTTGAAATCCGTCGCTTTGCGGAAGTCTGCACGAATTCTCCTCGTTTTTTCTTTCGCTACCAGGGAACGAAGCGAAACACAACACATTTGAAACTCGAAAGAAAAATATATGACGCATGGTCTCTTTTATCAAAGGTGAAAGCAACCCTTCAAGTAAGAAACGTGTTTTAGTGAATATCTTGGAAACTGGCACAGCTACAGGAACGATTTACAAGGTAGAATCGTGCAATTTCTTAGGAGCAATACACACGTGCAAACAGATCTCATATATTTAAATATGTTTAAATAATGTCAGCTCTTTTCCGTCGAAACATTGTTTCAATGTTTGCTTCGTCATCTTTATGAAATTGTTTCGTAAGCTGTGTTAGTTTCCAAACATATATATAACAAAACACTAGGTACCACCTTTGTCAGAAGTTTCGCAAAACCCACGTACAGCACTTCGGTACGTTCCGTCGTAAGAGGATTACGAGAACGTTCGTCACCAAATCTGTTCAGTAATTAGACTTTCGGCTTCCACGAGAACGATCGCATTTCTATTGCATTTCCTCGGGCTTTGTGAAGCCAGACAACGAGTGCCATTCTCGGAAAAGGACACTCGAAGTCGTCAGCTTTTCGAGACGCTTCGCGGTTCCGAGCGAAGAGTCTTGACTTGTTCGGTGGTTTCTCTCTTTGGTCACGTTTTGGGTAGGAGAAATGTGTTATTGGACTCGCATCAAGGAGCTAATAAGAGGATCGATGTACCTATTTCCGAAGTAGGTTCGGCGATACGTCCGGAAAAATTATAGGTACGAACAGGAACGAGACCAGGTATCGACAAACTTTTACGAGAACCTTTTCCCGCAGATAATTTTACGGAAATTTGTCGTTTTACGTCCTTCGTGCTGGCTAAGATAATCATAAAGCTTCCGTCGGCAAAGTATAAAACGTCAGGATGGCGGAATAAATTCGATAAGATCTTTCTGCTTCTTCGGAATCAAAATTGTTAGTAGCTCTTTCTATTTCCGAGCGATCCGTTCAATCTATTATCTCCATCGACGATCGGGATCTATTAGGTATGGATGAGGTTAGGTAATTTCGAGTAGAATGCTGTACAGAGATAGGAACTTTGCTAGTTGCGGGGAAGTTCTGACGCTCTCTTAACCGCGATTGCTCTCTTCGTCACAGGATTTGTATAAGGATTTCGTCGTTTTTAAGGATAATAAGGACACGTGTGGCAGGATGCTGGGTAGATTAGGTTTTGGAGAACGGTGGGGGCTATCAGAGCACCAACGAGAGCCCTGTTCTTTGGTCTAGCCAAGTTGTTGTCTCTGAACAGTGTGGTATTCTATCATTCTTCAGGTGTTCATCACTGTAGTGTTCTAGTCGGGTCTTCCTGCGAGAAATCGATCGGATCTCGCAATCGATATTAGAGATCGTAATCAGAATTAAGTATAGGGTAGAGAAAAGAAATTCAGGTTAGGTTTGAGTCATCATTTTACTTGATTATTGTTCGTCTGTGAGTCAAAGAGCTTCGTCTTTCTACAAGTCTTTTAAATAATTGGAAGATACGGAGGGCTGTATTTCTGAAACAACTTTGACATGGTTAAATTGATGACTTAAACCACCCTTAATTTTCAGTTCTCTACATTGTAATGAATTTTGGTAAAAGTAGCTTTTGTTGATCTCGAGATCCAAACGATTTAACAGGGAGTGGCCGCGATCTCGAGCCACGCGTTCGTTCCGTCGACCATATCGAAGACTACGTGTCCTTTTAGGACCGAACCGCCCAATAAGGGGGCCCGGTTCGGCCCGTTTTCCATCGGCGAATCGCTCGCCGAGGCCCCCGTGTCAGCCCCCCACCCTACGTCTTCCATCTTTAGATTAAATCTCGGCCCGAAAAAAAGCTGCGCGCATCGGATCCGGAGGCCCGAGCTCGTGTGTCCGCCTTTCTCTCGTCCGATCGCACAAATTAATCAACGGCCCACCTTTAGGTCGTCTCGGCCGCCATTCCGCGTAGAGCCGCGGAAGCGGACAGAAGCGAAATCCCGGGGCGGAACGAAGTCGCGCGGTCTGAAAGGGATCCAAAAGAGGAAAAGGAAAAAGGAGGTCGGAGTGAAACCGGGATCGTATCCATCTCTCGATCCCTTTACAGCACCTCAACCCCCTCAACCGCCCCTTTCCTTCCTAGTTAGCGATGGGATGGAACAGCTCGCGAGCGTGTTCGAACAAATTGAAATGAATTCGAATCGTGTACATCAGGGGTGGGCATTTTTGTCTCAATTGAGACAATACCGTCCCCACCATACCGCCCAGTGTCCTCCATCAGCTTCCGTCGTTATCACGGAGGAAGGATGCACTTCGTCCATCAACGAAAACGCTCGTTTCGTGAGAGGAGGAAGGTAGGGGGAAGCACGAGTTTGAGGGGCCCCTACCGTGCCTACCCCTGCTGTACATGTATCTGATTGTTCCGCAAGTTCTTTTCGTGAAAGGTATATATCGTTCATGTTATAAACAGAGATGGACAGCAGAGTCGAAAGAGATCTCGATTTTTTTAATAAGCTGTATTCGAGTTCACTGTATGTGGACCTATTTCAAACGAGTCCTCATATTGAAAGTTTCGACGGGAGAAGGTAAAGAAATATTCTCTAACAAACGAACTTTTGGAACAACATAGACAACAGCTAGACAATCTACGATGACATTGACAACGTTGATCGAAAACTTTTCATAGAAAATGGCAGGTCACGAAGTACAGCTTGTTCATTGAAATCGACTCGCGCCGAACTCGATCCCATCGCTACTTTGATCCCTTTCCGCGACGCTCGTTCGCCGGCGAGAATTCTATTCGCGTTCTATTCGCGAGCCTGCGAGCCGAATCAAATCGAATCGAATCGAATCGATCGATTCCATCGCAGGGGCTCGTTCCCCGTGGAACAAGCTCGTCCCCTTGACCTTGTGTCTGCGGCACGTCGAGTAGTGTCGCGATACTGTCGATCGAATCCGCGACTTCGGTCGACGCTCGAGGAAATCGATCGACGCCCTCTGCTTTCACATGCTGTCGCCCATTTAACACCCCCTTCCCCATATTCTAATTGAAGGTAATTAATCTCGGGTTGTGTTTGAAACCTCGGGGACCGTATTAGGTTGCTTCGGATGTCTGCGATGATTTTTCTTGACTTCTAGAAATAATTGCATCTGAACAAAGAACTGTTTCTATAATACTATAACTTCTGATTTAATGAATTTCATCGAGAATGATGTAGTGCCGGCTGCAAGACGTTATTTGGTATTGTTTCTCCTACTGTGTTCATATGTAGAAGACTCAATCAGCTACATTTATTTTATTTTTCATTATTTGCGTGAAAATAGCGTTTGGATAGATAGTCAGTATAGTGATATACGTTGCCTGAAAGTTAGCACGTTGATTGCCAAATTACGAGCCTTAGAAAGATCAGAATTTTCGCTGTGATTCAACCCTTTTGCATTCTGTAGTCTTAACCCTTAGCACTCGAGCGGCGACTCAATGTCATTAAAAATTTCTGTACTATTATTCACAATATTGTTTACATTGTTAAATAAGTTGGTATCTAATCAATTACTAAACATTTAAGTGTATAATGTTGAATTATTATAGGTCGGAAGAAATTGTTAATTTTCGAGTAGAAATAGCTCCGACTGCAAAGGGTTAATATATTGTAATTTTCTCCAATACATTACAGTAAAGCTGATTTTTAATTCTAATCGACAAATAGTCTCACGAATGCATGGCTGGCAAGACGAACAAAGCAGTCAATGCGCTAATGAGTCTTCCAATAATCTACTTAGACTATAGTTTCGTAGCAGCGATACTAGTATAACGATTAGATGAACACAATAGGAGGATCACGTCACATACAGAAACATTAATAACCGAAGCGAATATTAAGCTGAGAACAAGCCAAATGAAAATGAACTAAAATGAAATAGTATTGTAATCTGAAAAGGGTGTTAACTGGGCGACAGTCTAATGGAATGAAATATCGACACAGAAACCCTTTGCATTCGATAAATTCACGAAACTCGAACGGAAATAAATTTATTTGTTTTCAATATTATTCTCTAATATTACATTTACAGTCGATTCGTTGTATTTCGCATATAAATATTGTTAATTCAATTACACGTATAGTCACAGTATTCAACGTTTAAATTAATTGAGAATTTGAATTATTTAGTGTAGTTACTATAAAATCGAGATCTGCATTCCAAGAATTCCGTATCAAATCTGATTTCAATAACTCTTTCAATAATAAATAAATAAATTCGTGCAAAGGGTTAATGAAAAAAAATGAGGAGTTAGGGGTTCAATGTACTAACTTGTGAATAATCATTTCCTCGGCCGATCGAACGAGTTGTGGTTTCTGACGATCATTCTCGACGATCTTTCGGCCTTAAAACAGTAGCTTTAAGAATGCCCCTTTTAGTCTTAGATAGGCCCAACGAAACAGATATCGCGCGAACCCATAATCATTTAGCAATTTCGCGCGACTCTCGCAAAACCCTCGGAAAATCTGCGCTGAATCGCCGAGGAATTCATCGTTCGATCCATCGTAGATCGATTGTTCAGTCCAGGTTGGGGTAAAATTACTCAAATCAAAACTTTTCCTATCACTCATTTTTGAGAACCGATCGAAGAAGGATCTTGTCTACAAATCTATTTTGCTTTCCTCCTATAAACGACTATCTAATTAGTAGACTGTAGATCATTGTGCAATTCCCGTTCTCGCGAATTTTTCATTAAGACAGAGGATAAGGTCTTCGTCTTGCGGATTAAAAAAATTCTAACGACGAAAATGAAACGCCATTAATTACATGGCGTCTCAGATTACTGGCTAGGTAGAACTATAATTAGAATTCTGCAGATCAACGGGTGACGCAATAATTTCTTCAAAATTCTATCTAGCGATATAACTAGCTTCGCAAAACAAGATAATTTTATGCCAATTGAATCTCGCGAGAAAATAGCAGGGATGCAATCGATTATTTATCAGACAAGACTTCAGTCAACCGTTTATCTTCATGATTTGAGGATGTCACTTATCTCCATGATTTTGATGCAGTATAATTTTGAGAAAACCGTCTGGTCGCTATAGCTACTGGTTAAAGGATACAGCTATTGTTAGAGAAGTAAATTTTTTTATATAAAAGAGCTTGGGGTCGTTGAAATCGCTGCGTAAAGGATACAAAAGTGTCATGGGATCGCTATGCACATCATTATAAATTCAGCTTGCACTGAAACACGACAATTTGAATACTGGAAATTCTTTTAGCTAAAGGAGCTTCGAATCACTGAAAATTCTACTCACAGGACACAGTAGTGTTCGTAGAATTACTTTTCAATTTTCGCTCCACTTGGAATTCAATTTTGAAACATGTTCATTAACTTCAAACAGTATCTGCAGCATTGGTTCACATCTAGAAATCCGAGTACATCGGTTAAAAAGATCAAGCTAATTTTGTGTCAATCGAACCCCGCGAGAAAATAGGAGGGAAGCAATCGAAAATTCTGATAAGAGAGCACAAGACTCTATAGAAGCAAGGAGAATTGGCAATCACGGACAGTCGAAGGGTTCGATAATCGCGGCGATCGAGATCGATAGCATTAATCCGCTCACACGTTCATCCCGATCAGGATTTACGATCGCAATCATCTAAACATTCCGCGGTGCGATTTATCGGTTGATAAAGCAACGACCTCGCCGCGATTAATCGACCCGTGTTAGCGACATAAATCCGAGGAGGATTCGCGTTTCCACGAAATCCGCGTGAGATTTACGAGCTTCGCGTTTTGTGTTACTTTTCACGCAACCTGGTGCGATCTGTGGATCCAGACTATTTGCGATTCCTCGGCTCGATAATTTATTCGAATCTATGAATTAATTGAGAAACGACCCCTTCACTCATCTAGGCGTTATATTAAACAGGAACCAAAGAAAATTGTCTCCTGAAAATAAGTTAAAAGAAATATACCTCGGTATTCTTAAATTGTTTGAAATTTTATCTGCTCGTTTCTATCACAAATAAATGTCTGCAATCAATCGCACACCTCCTATTTTATAAAATCACAAAATTCACATAAACAATCATAGTAATAAAATTTGTGTATGATGCATTTTTGAGAAGAATCAAACAACGTTCATATTGAATTTGAGTCAGTTTGAGAGACGATGAGTGAAGGGGCCCAAAATGAGATCTGATTCGAAGATGAAAGATTGGAGAGAAACCTGCAGAGTTTCTGAGCGGTTTCACGCAGATTCGCGTCGATCGTCGACTCGATCATGGATCGCGAACCGTCTCAACGGTTCGTCGACGCTTCTCCGAGTGTCCTTTTTTCAATTAGTCCTGGCAAAATCCGCTCGCGCGAGAGCCCTTCAACGAAACCGCGGGCACAGATCGTTTTTAGCCATTCTCGCCTCGTAAACACCTGTCAAAAACACTGATACAGTCACAAACACCAAAGTCGCACACGGAGAAAATACGGAGACACGAAAATGCACAGAGACAAATTTCAGCGATCTGTCCCAGCGACGCTTCTTTGCAACAGAAAGAGCTCGACAGCCAGGAGAAACAATCCTTTAACGAGACGATGTCTGAAGGAAATAAAGATACTGAGATTTTTTAAATCGAACGCGTCCTTTTCGAGACCCGAACTCTTACACAATTATTCTCGTTGGACAGCTGTTCGTTGTATCGTTCACGTTGATCACCTTTTCGATCACGATTTGATCATTAACTTCGACGATTAACCCATTTGCATCTAACGGTTCTAATTTACGATGACAGTGATAGACCCGACGACACAGTTGCGCGGTATCGCAATCGAATTGCTCCAAGAATTATAATTGTCGAGTAATTCGGTTACTCGGTCGCATTGTTAATTTGTTAGTCTGATCTCGCGTTCGACGGAATTGCAATGCAATTTGTAGTCGTGATTATAATATACAATGTAATTGCATCGGATCGATGATTTTCGACAGGAAGGAATGATTATCAATTAAACGAATACTCGTTTCAATGTTTTCGACGGATTTCTTGAAATATTTCGGTTACATTGCACTTCAAATATATGTATATATTCATTCAATTACACTTACGATCACGGTAATGAGCAATTAAATTGATTGAAAACTTTGAATAACGCAATCCAATCACGACGTAATCGAATTTCTGCGAGATTGAAGTGCGATCGAATGAAATTGCAGTATAATTCAATTAGCACAGCTGGGCACACAAGATCTGAAATTTTTGTCCCGTAAAATCTGTATTGATAGAATATTCAACGCGATATCCCATTCGATTAGAGTGTTAGGTATACTAATTAATTCGTAGCCTTTTCCTTTTGAGCTTCTCGATGTGCAACTAAAATGAAATAATTATAAAATTGGCATTGAAAATGATAATGATTCTCGAATAAATTGTGAGATCCACAAATTCATTTGTACGACTAATTTCATAAATACCAGCATTCGAATTCTTGGTAACAGTTCAACTCGTACAACTGTGTCTAACCATAGGTCCATGTCGATAACAAATAAATAGAAATCGACGAATCGATATGAAAATAGCGATTGGTAGAACTGTCAATTATTCGGCGTTTGACAATACAAAATCACTTCTCGTGGAATGTTTGTCGATGCAAATGGGTTGAGAGCCCGAGCCAGGAAATCGAGAAAGCAATAACCCGGACACTGCGATTGGCGGGAGCGAATCCCCGGGAAATCGGCGAACTGCAAGGGGACGCGAATATCAATGACGAGTAAGAAGGAGAAGTAATAAGGTGCCAAACTAGTAAGGGACGAGTGTGTCTCCAGTTTCTGATCAGTTGTTGATTTTCAGCGACGTGTACCGTCACCACGCGCGCACCATCCGTCACCACGAAACTTTAACGAGCTTCCTTTAGACCCTTGAACGGAGAAATGCACCGTCACGCCTGCACGGGACCGTTTCCTTATCGGAAAAAGCTCGATTTTTCCCCAGGGGCTTTTACCAACATACTCGCTACCACACCTTCGAAATTTTTCCTCGATCGCGCAAGTAGCTTGTTAGCTGAACACGAATATATTCGTCTATTTTCGCTGCTGATTTTTTGTATTTGACTTATCCTCTTTTTCAGGCTTTGTTTGCAAAAAGAGACCACAAGATGATCGTAAAATAGAAAGAGAATCGATAGTTAAGATCTTGTATTATTTATTCGAGGAGGAAATATATCCGAAGACTGCGAATGTAGTCGATTTTCCAAATTTCTGCTTCAGTAGTTCCTGAATTAAATTTCGTCAAAATTTATGAAACCGAGACTCTGGCTTATTCATTTATAATCAGAGGTTTTTATGCACTTCTAGCGTGCAAGTTATCCGAACTTGGTTCTGCTTAAATATTTGATGACTTCAGCGTATTGGAACGTTGATTGAATTTCTAATAAGGAGTACAAAGGGCCCAGCCGAATAAGACGGTCAAAACTGCCCTTAGAGGTTATTCAATGGTTATTGAACCATTGGTTGAATTGTATCTTGCTCCATTTGCTCGAATCTGATAGCTAATGATTTACACGATAATTTTGTACTGTATTTACAATTCATAACTTTCAACTTATTTTATATTCATTTTAATGTCATATTGTCTATAAGAGGTTCTAATTTATAAATTCTATCTCGTTTTACACGTTTATTTTAATATGCTACTGTCTGTATCAGACCAAGTTAAATGACAATGGTATTCATCACGGGATAAATCATTTCAGATTGTTTCCGTATTCATAGCCGAGAGCTGTTAAAGTAGTTGGATTATTAATGGCGTCAAATTGAAACACAAGATAAAATATCAAATTTTAATTGTAATAGTGTTGTTTATAATTCACGGGTTCTAATTCGAACTCGTTCACCATAATTGTGCTGTCGAATCATATAGTGTCTATAGTAATCGAAATGAAATGGTAATTGTACTCGTTACGAAATAAATCATTTCAGATCGTTGCCATTTCGATAGAAAATTTCGATAGAATTGAATACGAGCGACGATTTGGCAGCTCTACATCTAAAAGATTCGCTAAAAGCACCTAAAAATCTCTGATATTTCAGGAACTTAATTGTGAATGTATTGCATTTGAATCATTTACTATTGAAGCAAAAAAGAAATTCGAAAATCAAGGGATCCAAATTCACTAGTTCCAAAACAATCACGTTTTTCTGCGCACGTGGAACAGATATCATGAAGCGGGGGTAGCGAGGGGGTTGTAATGACGAATCAGTGGAATCAGTGAGTTGTCCGTGCAGGTGGGTGCCAGACAGATCACATTCGACATCCCCCACACGACAACGCAGCAGACGCTCGACGACGCCCGCGTCCCCTACCCGGAAGAGAAGTGTTAGGGGTTTGTCCTCGGCCTGTTTCGGCGCCGAGGATCACGAACAGCAGGGACTCGCTTCCGGAAACGAGTCCCGCACCGGTTAGACCGCAGTCCGTTGGATATTCACACCAGTGCGGTGTACAGTCATCCTTGCACGGTTATCGACTAGAAAATTGTACGGCAACGTGTCGCCTTGACCTTAGGTACATCCACCATGAATACATACGCGCACACGTGTACGTCGTGCAAATATCCGCACTTTGTCATGTACACGTACAACCTCTGGTACGTCTCGCCTGCCAAATTTTGTCAATTTTGCCTGCTAGTCCAAACGAGAAAGAACGTTCTGTAAACGTACAATAGATTCCCACACAAACCGATCAAAAAATAGTTTAAAAAACACAGTATACACGTAGATTTTTTTCAAATATTGGGTAACTAGCTGCTCGTGGCGTGCCTTCGGCACACCCTCGTAGCCAGGCCCTCCGGGCGGGTTGCCCTTGCAGGTAGCGCACAATGCGCGCACCAATGACATCGCAACTTTAGCACATTTAGCAAGTGCTAGCATGAGGTCAATACGAATCAATATTGGTCAAAATCAACTAAAAAAATCAGTCAATATTGGTCAAAATTTACTTGCGTGAAACTCGCTACGTCGCGTTGTCCATCTGGCGGTGGCCCCGGTATATAGGCGACGTCGTCGTGGCCCTCTAGCGGCGGTCGCGGTGTGGGTAGTCTCACTTTTTACCAAATTTTCATGTTTCCGGGCAACCATTCCAATTTTTTTTAGTCTAAAAACCTGATTCAGACTATAACGAATATTTAAAAAAAAGATTAGCCCAATCCGTCCAGCCGTTCTCACGTGATGTCGTGACAAACGAACAGCATTTGATGTTTATTATATAGAAAGAGAAAGACTAGAGAGATTATTGTGAAGGAGTGGCCATACTTTGATTTTGTTGAAATTTAAATATGTTATAGATTTCGACATTTTAAATAACTTTTTCCTTTTCCAATATAGGGGGTCGCTTTTTAAGATTGCTATAAAATCACCAATGTTCATTTAACAAATATATTGTCGTAAGCATAAACACAGTGATCGGATAAACATATAAAAAATAATATAAATATAATATTCTGTATGCCTTGAGAAATATGAGGGTACATATAAATGTTGCGTAATAGTCCCCGTTGGATTTCATTTGTTTAGAACTATTTCACATACAGCGTTGAAGGATTCGCGTTTATAGGAACGTTTCCTTTCTGTTTGGGCCTGCAGGTTGTATTGGCAAAGTGTGTGATCTTCACTTGGACAGTCTGTGCATTGTCGTCGGCTTTCTTGTCGATGTGTACGTTTCCTACACGTGTCGTGCACCGGTTGGCGCGAGCACCAGGGGGTTTGAGACCTCTTCCAAGCTTTTGTTCCACGCTGAAGACACCCGCTGAGCTTCCACATCTCGTAATCAGTCGACATCCACGCTGTCTGCTCACTGTTTGACCTCGCAGCCCGTGAAATCTGCACCCTTATTATGTCCAACGTTCTTCGAGACGCTGGTTGTGCGCCACACACGGTCCAAGCACACCTGCGACATTTAATCCTGACACATAACCAGGCAACGGAATTGAACATACTCCGCGCCTAACTGTATATAATTGACTTTTCAGTTAGGCTACTCGAAGTTTTAATTACAGACTGGTATATTAACACAAAAGTAGTTTCTTTATATCACACTGTCTGCAAAGATGACGCAACTCAAAGAACGCAATTTTCGATTAGGTGATTATACCTCACTCATTTATCTTCATAGTGTGAAGATCTCACGCATCCTCATAATTTTGATGCACAATAATTTTAAGAAAACAAAAAGGATACAAAATGGTACTTTCTTCGTTCCCAAAGTCACAATGCAGAAGCAGACATTATGAATAAATCGAGCTTGCATTCTAATTGAGGATTATCACAGGACACTGCAGCTTTTGCTAGAGAAACAAATTTTTTTGTATAAAAAAGTTTCAGATCGCTGAAATTGCTACTTACAGGACGCAAGAGTGCCATAAGATCACTATACACATGTAGAACATCACTATAAACCGAGCTTGTACTCGAATACGACGAAGCTTACGGTTTGCTATTAGTTTACATTTAGGATGAGTCTTTTCTGATAAAACAGCTTCGAATTCTTTAAAATATATACTTACAGGTCATAGTAGTGTCCGTAGAACCACTTTTCAATTTTTACTCCACTTGCAATTCAATTCTGAAGCATGGTTATTATCCCTAGACGTTTACTACGAACATGTTTCAGGATTAAATTTATCTATTCTAATTTTCAGTATGGGAAATAGATGAAGAAATTCTTTTGTGTCTCCTAATCAACGAGAATTATTAAAAAAATTCCTGAAACAAATATGTCTTCAGCCTCTAACAATTTTTCACTGTTTCAGTAGCCAACAATGATCCTTGTTGAACAATTTTGGTAGAGGTCAAACAGGTACCGACAGCATAGTCTTCAGGATATAACAATGATCTTCTGAAACAACGTTTCACTACCATTTAAAAGTCAGGTCTTCGCTATAACAATGAACAATTGTCGAAATGATCCCACAAAATGATTCCAGCGATCAAACGATAATAAATGCGCTCGATTATGCGAACCGACTGGGATCGAAAGCTCGCGTACATGTGCCGTTTCCACGGCAGCCAGACGAAGAGTTGAAATATTTCTTTGGGTGGAGTAAGTGTTCCTGAAACCGGTTCAACGTTTCGAAAGTTTACGAGAACTTCTCAATCCTCGGCACGCGTACGGTTGACTCGAGACAGAGAGAAAGAGAAAAGGAAAGGGAAAGCGAGAAGGGACGTTCCTCTCTTTCTCTCTCTCGCGTGGCTTTTTTTCTCTCCCTCTCGCTTTTCGAGTCCGCTCGAGGTAGCAGTGGAGTCCCGGCAAATTTTCGTCAAGTGAAGAACTCCGAGAGCTCGAGAGTTCCCGGCTTAACGACTTCCCGCGAAAAATCTTGAAAAACCTTTCTCGAGAGAGGGAGAGGAGAGAACGCTACCGTTTAGAGCGGATGGATCCGCTCGAAACTTTCGACGGCTTAAAGGGGAGACACGCATGCGAGATTTTCGCGAACTCGAATTGAAATCTACTTATTCCTGTAAGAATAATTCCAATAAGAAAAATGACGAAGGGTTCCGCGAGTACTGTTTGCAGAAGTTGTTCGCGTCCTCTGGAACGTCAATACTGTTACAAAAAATATTAAGTGCCGAATATCATAGTCTTACTAAATTCTTCTTCTTTTTTATTCCTTAAAATCTCTATTCTTGCTTCGTTTCTTCAGCTTTTAATTCCATAAGTAGATTTTTTCGTGTACTTCACTTTCCTTTATTCTTTGTTTGTCTCACTGTTGTTCTCGTTACTCTGCGTTTTCATTTTTGTCATATCTTCTTATTTTATTTATAATACTCTTTGTCTAGAATCGTATCCTACCCACTTTTCTATTGAATGTGTACCTACATTCCTATTCAACTTTGCGATGGTTTAATTCTTTTTTATTAAAATGCCAAGAGAAGTCTATTTTTATATTTTTGTTATATCGAAGTAGGTATTTAAATGATAATAAAACTTTCCTCTGTGCAATTAAAAGTCTTATTTTTACCTTTTATGAAGAATGTTCTATCAAGTCCTGATATTATAAAAATATTTGAATGATTGACGATTTCATTTGCCTCGCCGACGAGGATATATTTCTGTTTTGCATAAATCGTGCAGTTCCGGACAAAATATTTATTTTTACGTATTTTAATTTCATTGTGAAAGACGCGTTTACCCTGTTACTAAATTCTTTGAAGGTTTATCGTTGGATCCATTTGTCCGTGTTAAAAATTCACGAGATCCGCAGTCTATTAGTTACAGTTCTCGCCGTTTAAGCTATCGAACCGCGTCGAGCGAGTCGACAGCCCTCGAGATTCGTTATCAGCGGCGTCCTGCGGGGGATGATCGAAGGATAGGGGTTGGCAATTAACTTACTGAAACCGGTTAAAGGGTTGCTATACGCTCGAAGCAGCCGCGTGCCTGGCTGATGCGAGCTACCGGAAGCGTTTAAAGTCGAATAAACGTCCCCGGTCGACGTTTCTGTCGCGATCGACCGGTTGTGCGGCTGACGGGCACGTATCTCTCTCAGCCTTCCCAGAGCAGAAGTTTCTATAGGAATTCTCGGCACGCCGGTATCATTTCGAAATTTCAACATCCAGCGACGGCAGCTGTCGTTCTTCTCGAATCGAAACGAACAATTCTCCCAGCGAGATACACGTTTCTCCTACGGTAATATCCTTTCCGTTTTCGCTTCTCGGCATTCGTCAACGACAGAAACGTGGCCCATGTTTTCGGATCGGCGTGTACGCACGTTTTTCGTATCTTCTTACGAAGTTGGAGGACTTGTTCCGAGAAAATCGACTGCGATTACCGTCGGCCACGGTCCCCTTTGATCATATGAGACGCCTGGTAATTGGCATAACAAGTTGCCAGTTGAAAAGACGGCTTCCTTTCGCGCCGCTTTGTTCTTCGTGCCAGGGAACAACAAATCAAACGCTCTGACAGCTCTCGTTTTAATAATCGTAGCACGTCTGAGGGTCTTCGAAAGATAGAGAGGTGTTCGAGTGGGTTAAGCTGATATGATCTATTTTTACGGTGATTCAAAGAAATCATGCTTAAAACATTCATCATTTTATAGAATGTATGCAGAATTTAATTCTGATACATTCTGGAATATGTGCCAGGCTAGAAAAGGCTTCAGGTCTCTCAAATTTTTAACCAATAGACAGTCCTTTTCGTAGAATGCTTTTTTGAAAAGCATCGAAAATTTACTGTTGTATGCGACATTTAATTAGGCTTGCTTTAGAGTAATGGATTACGAAAGGATCCGTTTAACGAGTATCATTGGATCGGAGAATTCATTGTAGACAAGCGGAATTTCATCCTGAAATTAGTTAAAATGAGAGAGATTGCGGAAGAATCTCTTGTGCGAAGATGATCGTCAAGATTTCAGTTAACAAGAAATGGAGGTGTCCATAATACTTTTCTTCGAGCAAAAGTTCATTGTACTCGCGCAAAATGAAGTCCAGAAAGATTTTGAAAGCTTCTTACATTTTATAAAATTTAATTTTGATATAGAAATTAATTTTAAATTGATATACAATTTAATTTTGATGGAAGCATACTCTACCAAGAAGAATCATAGGATTTGATTCTCTATTGGTAGAAATATTCTTTAGATTGCAAAATGAAGTCCAGAAAGATTTTGGAAGCTTCTTACATTTTATAAAATTTAATTTTCATATAGAAATTAATTTTAAATTCATATAGAATTTAATTTTCATGGAAACACACTCTACCAAGAAGAATCGTAGGATTTGATTCTCTTTTGGTAGAAAAATGATTTAAATTGCGAAATATAAAATCACAGATGACGAGATCCTTTACAGAGCCGTTCCCCATTCACATATTCGTCGTGCACCCACGAAATCAAACCCGAAAACGCCCTTCGAAAACTCGTGAACGATGCGCGGTCGTATATCGAACATCTCTTATTGACACTAGTCGATTAATGGGAACAAATGTCGGAAAGGTGACTCGAGGTGGTGTCGCGAGTCGAGCTACTACGAACTCGAACCTCTTCCCCCTTAGGCTCGTTATCGGCTTCGTATCCGGTCGATGGGTAAACGCGACACGGGATAAATGTGACGTCGCGTCGATCTGATTGTCAAACCCCTCACTCCGACATCCAATATAATTGCGCCTTGATAATATAACACGAGTTGCTTTCATGAATAACGCATAGCCGAAGGAACAACCGGAGCCTGTAGTGGAGAATCCGCTTCAGATCAGCCAGGCAAGACAAACTAAATTGAAATCTTAAGTGTTCGAAATTGATCCGCCAACTCACCTGCCCAGTTGTCGGCCCATGAACCAGAGCACCATCTTCTAAGGATCACCCACACCCCCTCTGTTCTTTTTCGACGTGACCCCACGCCAATTGGGGACCCACGAAATCCTGGTTCTCTGTACCCTGGAAACGAAGGCTCAAATGTCGACGGTGCAAGCGCGACGCGAAAATCGCTTTCAAATCGAAAAATAAAAAAAAGTTGTTACAATTATTCTACGCGATTACAGACTGGGAAAGTTTCAGTGATTTTCAATTTTTACGGTAAGAAATTTTTCAAGCGTTATTCTGTGGCGCCTCGTTTTTAGTTTTAATTCATTTTATAGATATTTGTAATAGGTGCATTTAAGTAACACGTTCCAAAAATTATATTACTTTTCCAAAAAATGAATTCAATCAAACCGAATATTCAATTTGTTTTTTTCTTAAATACAATATAGATGGGTTTACATGATTTTGAAGTGAAAACTTAGGCGTCCCGCGTACACAATTGCTGGACTGTGAATGAGTCTGATCCGTCACGCTCCGAGGTGAAACGGTATTTGGGTAAACGGAGAGGTTCTTGTTTATGTTCGTTTCCTCAGCGAAACGGAATCGCTCAGCACCATAAAAACATAAATCACTTAGCATCGGATCACTTAACGTATAAAGTTTCAAATTTCTTTCATAATCTCATAGATGTATCCACAGAAAAATGGTGATCCGAATATTTGTTTTGTAATGATGAAATAAGAGTCTTTTTCAGCAGCAGCGAGAGGGAAACGCGAAAATTACAAAATGTCACCATTCATCGAACCGAATGCGAATATTTGATTGATAGATTGTCGAGGCTCGCGAAGTTCTCTGCAGAATTTTGTGCGCCGATTGATTCGCTGGGAATCTCGCGCGATGAATCAGAGAACGAGATTTATAAGTTTACAAGGTCCGAATCGGTGAAAAATTGTGACGTCCGCTTGCACCTACTCGATATTCAGGTCTCTCGACTTCTATTTTTGGGCATCGGTGTTGGTTATTGTTCCCGAGTTTTGCTCCGTTTGATCGTTATTGGAAACTGATTTCATTGATTGGTTGGTTATATATATATATATATAAAAAAACTCTCTATACGTATATAAATATATAAATATATAAATAGTCAGTTCGATTAAACACATCTGTTGTACATAATCTTTGTGAGTCATGTGTTACGTTGTTCAAGATTCGTGACGTTGAAGAGATTGTGGAGGAGGGGCTAGCGAATTCAACGAGTACCTAATCAAAGTTATTCGAAAATTCATGCGACAATGTCTGTGAAGAAGATTGATGACTCTGTTGACCCATTGGAAGCGGTGAAAGGACATTGTCAACAATGTCAAGTAGACAAAATAAGAAACAAAGAAGGTTATTATTATTATTTATTTATTTTTTCATATACATTACAAATTATACAATATACCATTATGTTACAAAAATAATAACAAAGAAGGTTTAAGGTATCACAATAGGGTCGATCATATTTACGATTTTTGAATTTATTTGACGGCACCCCCAAGGGTTGCTGCAAATAATTAAAAAAAAAAATTTGCAAAGTTTAAGATTTTTTTTCAACGTGGTAAAAACGATTTTATAAGCATTAAATTAATTATTATGTTTTAGGATCTTGGGGCACGTTTTCCCGTTATCCGATCGAGCTGAAACTTTGTACAGATTCTTTTTACTTACTTGGGACAACCCTGGGGGTGCCATAAAAGAAATTGGAAGGTGGAAAATAAGTCACCCTAATATTACATGTTTTGAAAATTAGATCTCTTCAAATCATCGATTACCGACAAATTCAGAATCGCTTTAGCGGTCGCAGTGCCACTCAACAAATATGGTGTAAATAATAAATTCTCATCGGCAAACCGAACCGACGGCCGCTTCCATGGGTCATTAAAGGTCGCAGCAACAGCTCGGCGATAATTAATCACGGAAGAGAGGTACCGATCGCGATCGAAAGAAAACACGTGTCACGTTGAAATTCGAGGCCTCCTCTGCGCCCCCTGTCCCCATTATTCGCGAGAATTAATTATTCCGGAGGAAGTTAGACCCGGTCAGCCGAAAGGATTAATCAGAGTGGTAGCAGTCTGTCGATCCGCCTCGTTTACGGCCAGTGGTATGATTAATCGATCGGCGTGATAACGGAACGAGTGTACGCACGTTTCGATGGAGGAGAGACCTGGTCCAGAAGCCGGTTCACCTGATTATTTTCGAGCGTTCGGTTAGGCCGTAATTATCGGGCCAGCCTGTTCGTATCGACGTCACTCGCCGATATCGTGAAATTAATTACCGTTCAACAGGTAAGTCGCCATTGGAGCACGGCTGTAAACGTCGCGGCGAGACAGGCTATCGTTTGTCAATTTTTACCGCCGGCTCGTAGCGGCCTGTTAATTGCTCGTTTGCCGGCGAAACGACGCGATGTTAGCATCCACAAACGCTCTGAGGACTGTTGGGCACTGATTTAAACTGGTTCGGAACAAACACGGCTCCCGGTGCCCGTGGCGTGTGCCTGGGAAATTGAGTTTGCGTTCCTGGAACCAGCTTGTTGTGGTTGTTTTTGACTTTCCGATTCAGTAATGTTTTTTTCTGTTGGCGATATTTTGTGTATCGATGTTTGTTTCGGTTTGAGAGAGTTCGACAAGGTTTTATTTCATTTGGTACCCTGTAGATTGTTCACAGAACCACACGATTTTTTTAAATTTAATTTGTTACTTCAATTTCACGCTGTGTAATCGAGATCTACGTGTATTTAAATTGCGTCACAGGTTGCGGAGGTTTGCGAGAGTTTGACGAGGTTTTGCTACCCTTGTTAACTTGTAGACAACGAATCGGATTTCCATTTTACCTTTTATTAAACTGTGTAAGAGATTGAGAAGGTGTGATAGAGTTTGACAAGGTTTTACTCCATTTGATAACTTGTAGACTGCTTAATGAAGGACATTATAATTTTACTTTATATAAAAATGTAAATACAGTATAGAAGGTATTCAAAGATTAAATTGAACACCTCGCAGAATTTTTAATTTTATTTTAACAAAAGGCCAGGATATGTCGACTTCGATATAAGATTATGAACGATATCTAATTGCACGTTTTGATAACTTGAGAGCGAAGATCGTGGGATGCTAACATCAAGACTCGTCGAGAATGAGAAAAATATGCCTCCTCGGAAGTTTTCCATCGCCAGATTGCGTACACTGTACATACTACTGTAAATTATGTACCATAAGTCGTCACCCGTTGTGTGTGGTCTCTTCCTGTAAAAACAGTTCTCGTCCGTCCAAGGTAAGGCCCAACCGTCTAAACTGTTTCTTTGTATCTGCCTTTTCTTTAATGGTTACGCTCCCCATTTGCCCCCCCCCCCCACTATTCAATTTTACCGAGAAAGCCTGCAAGTTCGGATTAGACATTCTTTTTTGGGACATGTTGTTGATTCGGCTCTCTGTTACTCGTTTCTTGGCACTGTTCCTCCTCCACACCTCTTGTTTCTTGGACTTGTTTGAATGCGAACCACTTCACGACCTTCAGACACGATTCGTGCTCGACGGATCTGTTCGATACTCTAGAATTTATTGTCTGCCGGGGCAGAGTGGTTGGGTTTTTGCTCTGGGGACTTGGTGGGGATTCGAATGATATCATTATCTCCCCTTACTCCCATATACTTTTGGCTGTTCACTCGCAGTACCATGCTCATTCTTGCCTTTTATCATTCTATCCTCGGTCTCTGTTTATTTTCTGTTCTTATATCGCTTCCTCTTTCTATTTATACGCTTCCTCTCAGTTATTTATACTCCCATGCTCTACTTTTTCTCGCTTTTGTTTCTACCGTCCACTTTTGCTACCCTTAGGAATTTTTCTTTATCTCTACGCATATGTTATACTATTTTCTCTTTGGCACTATCTATTCGTAATCTCACGTTTTACATAAATACATTTTTTTTCTATTTCTAATTTTCACGCGAATATTTTCCCCTTCTTTTTTATTCTCTATTCATAAAATTCGGTCTCTGCGGATACTCCGACGCTTTTACTCTTTTTCGCTTCTTTTTCTAATGCTCACTTTTAGAACTCTTAAATATTTTCTCTTTTCTTCTTTGCTCGTATGCTCTTTCATTTTATCTACTTTTCTACTTTCTACACTGCCTACATCCCCTACCGTTTCTTTTATTATTTATTTATTAGGTATTCACTTATTTATTTCTCCCTCTAGTGTATACTGTTTTTCCTCCCTCCGTTGATGTAATATTTACAATCCGCTCCTACAGAAGTGTAGGAAGCTACCGACTCATCTTTTAAGCCATCCACTCTGCTCTGTCAACTAATTCTTTAATTCACTGAATCTTTTTAATTGCGCGAAGGAAGGATTCTGTGGCAAACGTTTTCCTCGACCCTCTCCTCCATAACCGTTCTAATGATTATCAAACGATGATCATATATATCGTTGAAAATAGCATGGAAACCAGCCAGACCGGCAGTTTCTTGCTATCTGATCGTTCACCTCTAACTAATCTACTTTCTTTCAGTGAATTCGTGTCCGCATAAACAAGTTTCAAACTTAATTGCATAAAAACAATTTTCTAGTTTCGAAGGCGATAAAACTGTACTGACAAAATCTACTCTGTTATGCTCAGGGATTTCATTAACTAAGGGGACGGGATTTGGGAGTTGATGCCTGTCATCTGTAGACTGCGAATCTTTATGCAACCTATTTTCATAATGCACTGTACAGGGTGTCTCAAAATTCCTTCAATATTCTCACAGTGTTCCAAGATTAAAAAAATGTCGTTATTAATGAAATTTAATAAAAATTATAATTAGAACAAACATTTAGTGAATACCATTATGGATTATTTGTGTAATGTAAAACTGAACATGATAGTTCAGGCAGTTCAAAATCAAGGTTACCTAGAATTTTGGAAGATCAATGTATATTTTTGACTTGATAATATTATAGGTGATGATCAAAATGAGTCCAACGTCCTAGCTTGAAGTTCCAAATAGTGCTAAAATCTTTATAAACTGTTATATCGGCCACTGCGAGATTGTACGCACGTGTTCCACAGTATTTCGAAGTTTTCGCATGAAGATCCGCAGTCCAGCCATTCGTTTCTTCTAAGGGGAAACCAGCGGCAAGCTCCGTCCAAATCCGTTCTCCGCAGGATATCATCTACGGTTTGAGTTCGCGCGGAAACACCTGCTACTTTTCCGAAATGAAAATTCCGTGAGCCGTCGCGCGACGTTTAGAGACCTCCTCGCCCATTATCGTATCCCCGGGCATTCGAACAAAAATCCCAAGGAAATTGTGATTTCGAATCTCCGCGCGGGCGAGAGGCAATCGCGTTCGAATTAATCCGCCGGCAAATTGCTTTACGCGGAACCGGCCGCGGTGGGTCAACAGCGTGATCCGATTCGCACGCCCGAAAAATCGGAACGGCTACACTCCCTCTCTCGCTTTTTCTTTTTTAATAATTCATAATTCGCGCTTCGACGCAACGCCGAGAACTCGCCTCCGGGAGAATCTCCCTGTTCGCATAATCCGTTTACGTGCGATGACGTCATGCCGCTTCATCAATTTTTCCGCATTGTCAAAACGCGCCCATTAATGCGCGTTCCGCGGAAAATAGTTTATTCTCGATCCTTCGAATATACACTCAGCAATATTTCAGAGATTAAATATAATTTGTGAAATATTATTTCTGTTCAATGTGTTGCAAAACTATAGTGTTCCGAATAATCAAATTACTCGAACTAACTGATCGAAATTTTGCAGGATGTTAGTTCTCAAGATGCAGAACAATTCGAGCAAGTTTTAAAAAATTCTACCTGTAATATATATATAGCGGCAAACTCGAAAAACGTGTTCGCCGATATTTCTCAAGCTTGCCGAGTTCATTCTGTACTCTATAAACTTACACTCCGCAAAACTTCAACCGCCTAGATCAATTAGTTCGCAAGCTATTAATTATGAAAGTTTCAGATTATCGCGCGGTTTGGTTATACACGGCACCTTGATTCTGATATCTTGCAAACAATCCTATCTGTATACTTGGAATTTCTGCAGAATGTTACTCTTGAAGACGCGGAACAAGCTCCTGAGGTTGTAGAAACATTTTCAGCATTGTACGAAGTGGGTTACCATGGGTTCGTCGACAACTCGTTTCACCGGCACTGTTTTCTTCGACACGATTTATGAAGTAGTTGACTTTATGAAATCGTCGACAAATCATTTGAACGACACTATGTTTTCATCGGCAGGGTCAAACTGTCGACATATGTTTTCATCGTCAGTCCGTGTTTAGCGACAGGTATGAGTTCATTCGTTTCCACGAACTGATAGCTACATAAAAATATTATTGTTACATTATACACCCCGATTAGTGACGCTGCTATGAGTCAGTACGGTTCCTGCTTTGCTACGTGATTGTTGTATTAGTGTTTGTGGAACGAATGTCGACAATTTGACCGTGCTGATTGAAACGAGTTCCATGGAAATCATCGACACCGATTTCCCGGACACAGTTTTCACCAACAACGGTTTACCAACTCCAGATTTGACCGACAACGAATTTTACAACGAATCTAAAACCATTGTCGATCAAATCCGCTGTCGGTTAAAGTCGTCGGTCAAATGTTACTGATGAAAACTGTGTCGATGATTTCCATGGGGCCTGATTGAAACATAGTGTCGGTCAAATCATTTGTCGATGATTTCACAATTTCGATGAAACCATAGTGTCGATCGTGTCGATGAAAACAGTGTCGGTGAAGTAAGTTGTCGACGAACCAATGGTAACCCGTGCAAAGCATGATTTCAATTTCGAACATTCGCGGTAACGTCACCATTTGATAAATTTTCCCCTAAACGCGCAAGACTACGTTACCGTCTGTCCACCGACGTTTCTTAAATCCGCTGGCTTGGTTCTACACTTTAAGAGATCGTGTTCTACAAAATTTCAGTTGCCTGAATCGATTAATTTGCGAGCTATTTATCAAATTTGCGTCGCTTGCGAAATCACGCAGACTACTAGGCCTAGGTTATCAAAATTTTGCGGACTTTTAGCTCTGGAAGTTCGGGATCGAAGGATGCGTTTTACGATTGGTCCGTGAGAGAGGACGACCTTGTGGCGTCCGATTGATCTCGTTCCCAGGGATCATGACGCTCGGGGAACGGATCGCTGCCCGTGACACGAATTAATTAAATTTAATTAAACCGGCCAATTCGGCAACTCGGTGATTCCGGCGAGTTGGCCAACGCGCGCAATCAACAGTCGTGAAAATCGAATCTCGCGTTACTCCGGGAGGGAACCATCTATCGGAGAGAACGTTAAAATCGCAAATCGAGGTACCACCCATCCAGCATCGTATTTAGACACCCGTTCTATAGCTAGATAGTCCTAAGAGGGGAGGTTTCATTACACAACAGGGTACATGACGAACTGTTGAGATTAATGGAAGCTCCTAGATCACAATCCGAGGATCCAGCATCGGCATAGTGGTGCTGAGGTAGGCGCACTTCTCAGAGCGCACCTCTCGAATTAGTTTCACGATTTTTCTACTCGATGAACTACATCGAGGATCTGACAGTCAATCCGAGAATTCGGAAGTCAGGATCAATGTAGCGTCTACATTGTAGATCGCTAATATTTATATTCTGTGTCTTCCAAATGAGCGTTGTTTGGATTGCTGGAGGGCTGAGCTTTCGAACAGCGTGTTTTCTCATTTTGTGGCTGATTTGACACGCGGTATAATCGATATTTTTTGAGAGATTTTTTGGTTGAAGTATAGTTTGATACTATTCCAAGTATATTATAGTTGATCTTTCTTATCGTGACATTGAATTTTTCACTGAAATGTAGTAATCGATGAACAAAGAGAAAACACGAAAGTTGCGAATGGAAATAAGAATTGTTAGAGGAAATTGTTCGAGACAGACATTGCAGAAAAACATTTTTCTCAAAATTTGTACGTCGGCGTTTTTTAGGATTTCTTATCGGATACAAATAATAATAATTCGTTTCAATCACGAATATCTTGAAAAATAGTTATACCACGCAAAATGATAAAATCTATTACTTGAAATTGTAGTCAGTGATCATTTAAAATCATTTCGTAGCGATAAAACATAGAAATCTGAGATCCCTATGTTCACCGACGACAGTGAACAGTCTCGCAAACATTGAGAGCGTAAAAGAGACTCAATATACCCAAGTCTAGAAATAGCACGCCTTTTTAAACACGAAAATATTATTTGAGATATAAGGATTTCTATAAAGTAATTTATTCTTCGACCTCCTGATTGAGCATGATCCCTTAAGAATATGTGACTCTATTATTCCGGTGCAGCCTGTGTCTACATACTCCTAATTTCATGAAGGAACGTGTTCAAGTTTCATAAAACTATTTTGATGAAACTTTGGAAAAAGGAATCTCTTCGAAAAATGTTCATATATTTTTTATCAATCATTCTCCATGACCAAAATTTGAAAACAGTGTTTCTGAAAATAGAGAACAGTAAATTTCAATTTCCAGTCAAATATATTTCTTTTTATATATTTTATATATTTTCTTTTATATATTTTTTATATATTTCTTTTAAATATTATTCTGCTAAATTCAACATAATTTCGCTACTATCTCGAGAAACATATTTTTTAATCTATCTTTAAGAGCTGTTTTCACCTGTCATGAAGAATGAAGAAAAATACAGGGTGTCTCAATAAAATACATATATACATACTTCAACGCTTGACACTTAATCTTCACCCCTTTTAGGTTCAATCAAGTAGCTTTGTTCTGGATTAAAAGTGTGTATAAATTTTTCGGTTATGCTACAAATGTCGAATATTGTTCAAAGAGCCACTGCTCGTATAAATTTTATGAAAATCGTCTGTCATGCAACTTGAATACGTTTCTGTGATTAAAACCGTCCTGAACGTGTTCGAACGGTGCGCACGTGCTCTCGACTGGCCCCGGAATGAGTCCATCGTTAGAGGATCTGTCTCTAGTGTAGCCGGACCGTGGTTAACATAGTAGCGTGGGTTGCAACGATCCTGTGCAACCTGGTGGAGCGGTGCGACGCCTGTGCGCAGCCCCCTCCGTAGCTAATAGGCCCAATCCGTAGATCAGACCGTAGGGTAGGCGTGCCTAGCGTGCAACAATGTAGTGTGTGCTTGTCGTGTGGATTTCAGCAGGCGTACAGTCAGTACATCCCGGCGACAAGGGCCCAAGTATCGGGCGCCCAGGGGGGGCAGACCGGGGCTGCGATGGACGGGACGTACCTCGTCGAGGCCTCGTTCTAACTTCCTTAAAAAAAAGCCTAAAAAAATTATCACGTTGCCTGACACAGAAACCAAAATCACCAAAAAAAAAAAAAAAAAAAAAAACAAACAACCCGTCAAAATAACAAAAATAGAGAACGTGAGACACCAAGCTGACTGGAACGAGACCTAACGAAGGCAATAAACAAAAAACACGCCATAAAAAGAATGAAAGGTAACGCGAGATACGTTTTCAGAGGGCCGGAGACAAAATTTCGTTCTCCGCTCCCCGAGAAGAACAGAAAAGAGACGGAGGACGAATAAATTAAACAAAAACTAAATAAATAACAGACAAATAAAATGTGTAGAGAAAACGATATAGAGAGTAAGGATTTAAGACACGAGAAAATTCCAAATAAATAAAGAAAAATAAAAAAAAACACACACACAGTGCGACACTATTGCGAGAACAACTTAAATCAATCGAAATTCTTGTTATTTCCTCATATCCGCCACCGTTCACCGATCACCGTGGAACGCTGGACCTCGACATTAAAACAACGTTTACGATGACGCCCACAACCGTGGCACACCGTCTCTCTCCTCGTCATCTGCGGCCGTCTCGCCTGTATCATCGTGATCATCGTCGTCGTCCGTCCGCCATCGTTGTGATTATCATCCCGGCGACCTTTCTATTCTTCTGACACCATCCCTTCTCCGTTTCACCTGATCGCGCGCACGCGCCACTGCGAGAAACTAATGACTTTCGTCGATAATATGGGAACACGCACTACGACTTCGACGAACGTTACTGAAACGAATGTATATATATACATATATGAAATGAAAAAAAAATATACAACGTTGGACGAAACATCAACACAATTTGGTTCGGCGTGAAACCGTGCGGAATTCGTAACGAACCTGATGGGACCTCTCCCTGCGCGGCTCTCTCTCTTCTTCTCTTACTCGCTCCCACGCCTGGAATCTCGTGGGCAACGAAAATCAAATAACGAATAAAAATAAATATATATGTCTGTGTGTATATATATATATGTATATATATATATATATATAAATAAATGAAATTTAAACAACGCAAACGACGCTACCAACGTTGGAAACGAATTGGAACACCGGTGGCACACGCGTTGAAAAATACCATTACACCGAAACGCCGCCGGACACGCACGAATCCGCCATATTCTAGAGCTTGTCGTATCAGATCACCACGAACGAGAGCAAGGATAGAGTGGTGCTCGTTTACGGAGACCGTATAGAAGTGCGGAAAAAGGTAAAAAGAACACCCGCGCTACGCGGAAACCGTTTTCACCGGTTACGCGATGATAATATAATTATTTGTACGCTGTACACTATGTTGTGGATCGTTTCGGTGTCTGTTTTGTACGGCCACACGGTGGCGCGTTTGCTGGAACGTCTGGCCAACATTTATCCTTCTGTACGACGAATCCGTAACGACCAGCAATTCCAATTATTTTTTCAATAATCGTTTGGTTTATTTCAGAAAATATTTTCTCTTATGGAATTTTTGTACGATGGGAAGCAACGTTGATTTTAAAAATCTTTCTTAACCCTTTGCACTCCTTTGTCGAGTGTGTTTCAATAAAATGGGTTTCGTATATGTATTTGGTTCTTCCTTTAGTTATTTTGTTGTCCTGTGTTTGTTAGATAAAAACTACGACAAAGCTTGAGTAATATTTAATATAATTAGTAAACAGAATTGCTTAAAATATGTAGCAGTGAAGGAAGTGCCCTTTGAAGTAAATTTTTTTAAAAAACCTTAAAATAGTAGGCTGTTGTTGGCAAGAAAATTGAAAAAATTCGGAGTGTAAATTTAATACTTGCAGAGTAAAGAAGACAGTTCTACATTAAATGACCTTGAATTACTATATCGTTGAAATAATGATTGTCGTCAAAAAATGTAGTAATTATTTATATATCTATCTTAGGTGACTCACTCTGTATTACCAAGAAAATTCTTGTTTTCCTTCCGTTTATATCGCAACATTTCTTCCCATTGAAAGTTTACGTTCATACTATCGATTTTCATGGTCAATTATTTTATATACGGATGAGTTTACTATAAACTTTTTCTAATACATTAAGTATGCTTCAACTCTTCACGAGACATTGAGGAAGTGAATCGATACATTTGAGATTCCAGCTGCATTCGGTGCAGTCATGTGCAACAAATCTGTTCCAGTGACAAAAAGCTGGTGGTATTGAATTTTGGCCAGGTTTTTTCGAGAAAATGCACCACTGTGGAGCGCGGCGGCGTGCGATCCACGCGATTTCCGAGTGATAAACGATCGTATGCACCAACTGGGTTATTTGTTGATAATGGAAAACGTATGGCAACAGGAAAATTTAGAGGTTTCCCCTGTATGCATCGTAGTCCGCAATCGCAAGGTACAGTAGATCCTCGATTATCCGAACTAAACAGGGAAAGATGAACGTTTGAAGAACAGAACAGTTATTTAGTTACAATATTAGCTCCAATTTTTATTTATTTGCACAATAGCGTTGTGTATGGATCACCGTAGGTTGAGTTGTTCACGCGTGTTGGATAATCAAGGTCCTACAGTATGGGATCGCATAGATAAGTAAATTTTATTACGTTGAAAATGTAATTTTACGTCTCCCTGTTACACTTCTGGGATTCTTTAAAAATATTATTAGACTGTGGACATTTGTGAAGAATAAAAATTGTCGGCAAGAATCGCAAGAGACAGTGGTTAATTGGAAATTTATTGGGTCGTTCCATGAGAAGTGTAAATCCGTTTTCATATTTTTCAAAGGAGGAACACAAAAGGCAGTAGACATTTACAGATTGTTCTGCAGATAAAAAATATAGATCCGCTAGTTTTGATTGTTTTTCGATTTTCTAATTGTGTCTTTGGACAAGAGAGAACCCAACAAGACACAATGACAAGCTGCAGATTTCAAGAATAGTTTTTAAAGAACCACGAGATCCACACAAATTGGTACGGTGTATACGATCGCGCGTTATGGTGCGTTCACATCAAACGAACGAATTCCATCTCGTGCCTCTCTTCACCAAAAATTTGTCCTTTTTTATTATAAATAATTGGTGTGTTTGCAATGGAGGCGAGTACGTTCGGATAATATCAAAATAAAAAATCATTGGCCATTCGACCAAGGTAGATTTACTCCGTTTCCAATAATGTACCTATAAATATCGAAAATTTTAACGAATACGATTTTGTTGAAAAGTGGACTTGCCCGGTGTTTCAAGTACTTTGAATTTCGTCGAAGTGGAGGATGAAGAAATATTCGTTTGGTTGATCTGAACGCAGCATACACATAGTTTCGCGAGACGCGTGGACGCGCGCGCGTACAAACCTCCACGATGTTTTCTAAGATGTGTATAAGATGTGTGGCCGTTGGGAGGATATGAGGCAGCTTTTCTTGTCCTTCGACGCCAGGATCAGGACGAAGGACACACGAAGGCCTCCCCATGCATCCCCTTGGTGGTCTCTCGAATATATCGTGCCGCGTGGCTGATCCCTGGATTGGCTTCTGGGTGTCTGCTTTCCCCGAAAAACACTTTCTTCCCCAGACCAAGCTTCTTTTTCTTCTTCTTCTTCTAGTCACCTGGCTTTCCAACAGGGCTTCACAGTCTCCTCAAAATGTTTCAAACTGTTATACAATCGCTCCAACCGACACAGTTATAAGTGGACCAGGAGTAAAATAAAAATTCATTTCATCCCTTAATGATTTTTTTGCATTAAAAACAACATTGCAATATTCTTAAATTTTTCAAATTTTTTACTGTTGTATATTTCACCCAGTGAATACCTTCATGAGTGCATAAAAATTCGCAATCTAGTTATGAGAAACGTTTACTCGGAACAACTGTTACGCCGAATCGAAATTTTCAACTATTATCTGTTTCGATTGCTATAACAATTCTGCAGAAAGTAAAAACATTGCTGATTCTAATTTCTGTAGAAACTGTGGGAAATACTTATTTTCTATAAAGTTCCGCGGTCTAATTATAACATAACAAATAAATAATTACTAACATCAATTTCGTAAACGTACCAGAATGAATTCCAGAATCATTTTCGAATTGAATATGACATCGATAAAAAGTAGAACCGTAACGCATAACAGTTGGCTGCTTCAGTTCTCCGAGCCAGTTAATCGGAATAAAAGTTCACATCGTAACTGTTCAAAAAGCCAAAAATATATCAGTTTAAGCAGCCCTGTTTTCCGTCCTTCATCCCCCTACTATGGTATTCTTCTATACTCCCACTTTGATTTTCTCTTTTCAAAAGATTTCTCCTCATTCTTACGAATCGCTTCCGCTTCTCTTGATCCATGTCTTTCTTGGTCCGGTTTTCCCTTTCTTAGAGCTCTTACGCGAAACCGGAAGTCCGCGCAGACACGAAGCTACCCTCCTGGCATGGTGCCCATCCACTATTCCAACCCCACAACGCGTTGCGGCTGATTTTCTTGATCTGGCTTCTGACGAATGCATTCTCGCGCGAGAGCGGCTTCTCTGCCAAGCCCACTGCGTCTGCATCTTGATGCACTGCTGCTGAAAAGTTTGCGAGCATCTTGTTATCGACGGTTTTACCCTTGCGTTGCGGGAAGCTGTCACGCTCGCCTGCATCAATACTTTCTCCTGCATTTAAAAATCAAAGAGAAAGAAAAATCTTGAAACAACGATATTACAGATATCTCATACAAGTTCAGAACTTGCCAAGTCAATCTGTAAACATTTCATATTTATTTAATATTTCTATGTTCCTCTTACGTGACTCCTAAACTCTATTTTAATCGAATTTGCAAATAAAAAGATAATTTACAAATACAATTAAAAATAGTTCAAATTTTGTTGATGAATTTCGAAGTGGCACTAAAATTAAGACAATAAATATTCCGTTGAGATTAGAAATAAAAATCAAACTAAAAATTCTAATGCATAAGAAACTAAAATTTCATATTTATTTAATATTTCTGTGTTCCTCTTACGCGACTCCTAAACTCTATTTTAATCGAATTTGCAAATAAAATGATAATTTACAAATACAATTAAAAATAGCTGAAATTTTGTTGATAAATTTCGAAGTGGCACTAAAATTAAGATAATAAATATTCCAATGAGATTAGAAATAAAATTCAAAGTAAAAATTCTAACGAATAAGGAACTAAAATAAAAGTGTGCCTTCTATTAGTATATTTTCATAACTCGAACATGACAATAAATCCCGATGTGTCTAATGTCCTCACAGTTTTTCATTTCCTCTATTTCGATCGTGACGAGCATCGAGGAGCTAGTCAAACAATTTCGCCGTAAAATCGTCAGTTTAGTATAACGTTAATTGAATTCCACAAGCCGAGAACTTTTTACGAATTGCCAGCTGTGACGATTCGGCTCTGAATAATTCCGCAACAATTACTCCGTCGGATCGAGTGGTTCTCGCCGCGGGCAGCGCGAGCACTCGTCACTGTTTGATCGACGGATCGATAGCTCGCTATTCGATAAGCAACGGCAAACTTTTGAGGGGCAGGGCGTAACCCCATCCCCCAAACCACTGCGAGTCTAGTTTATTTTAGCGAGTTTCCCATCGAGCATTGTTGCGTTTAGGACGGCTGACAATCGAAACACGCCTTGTACACAGAGGGAAGGAGAGATTAGGTTTCCCATTTAGTGGAGTGTTCAGCTTCCGGGGAAGCAGGGGCGACGAGAATCGCGAAGCTCCGCGAAGCTTCCTCCTTTTGTTCGGAAGCTGGGTAGATTGTCACAATGCTGAAGAAATACCGGGGACAAAGAGCCGCGACATGTTTCTTCCCCTAAAATAGCTGTCAACCGGACTCCTTTGTTCGATTCCGTGCCGCCGTCTCACGGAACGATGAGCCTCTACTACTGTCTTCGCCGATTGTCTTGGCGGCTGTTGCTTTAACGAGCGCTTGAACCCGGCTTCCGTTCAATCAGGATTGAATCGAGTTAACGAACGTTGGTTCTCTATAAACGTTTTTCGAAATAATTGTATTTCCATTTGTCTGGGCTTCGAGAAGCTATAATTTTTGCGAATTTTTTTTATAGAACATTAAATAACATGTATCTGTGAAATCTCTCAGAATTATTTGCACATATTCTCTCCATATTTATGAATTTTTATAGATCGCATACATGCATAATTTGATGTTAAGTGGTCGATGCAGTCTTCTACGTTGGTGAATAATTACCAAAATTTCGGAGACAGCGATGTAGAAAAATTCGGAAATCTAGTTGAAATATGTAAAATAACTCTGTAAAGTATCGTAATGATGCGCCAAGCAGATCATTAAAAAAATATCTGATAAATTATTAACAGGCTGACTAATGGAACTTGCTCGGCGAATAATTAATATCGTTTTGGAGAAAGCCAGACACAAACATTCAGAAATATAGTGGGAGCATGAATGGACAAATGTTGTGCTGTTTGAATATTTTTTGGAGTAATGCTTCCATTGCGTTTCACGATGACTTCAAACGATTATCGAGGAGAAAACAATAACTCGGCTTTCCCGAGTGCAAGACAGATTGACGATCGATCGCTTCTTTGCGTTTAAGCGGCTCGAAGTTAAATTGTTTATTAGCGGAAATCACTTTCCGGTGATTACTCTTCATCGATCTGTACTTTTGTTCTCGGAAATCCTGACTGACTCACTGAAGGTATGATATAGTCGTTCATTGATACGACCAGCAACTTGGAAGTAATTGCTGTTGTTCTTACCACCCTTTGAAAATATTAACGATTGAATTGTACCTTAAATGACAAATTACGGTATGTACACTTGAAATCGGAAATGCATTCAATGAATAATGTAAAACGATGTATATCGACGTAGCCGCACTTTACGCTATTTTATGACGAACATGGATAGCAAAAAAATATTTTCGTACTCTCCAAAGATCGTACACAGGGTGTCTGTTATTAGCGTCCGATCGAAAATGTTTTTTATCAGTTTTTCCGTGGTTTCAAGAAAGCTTTAACGTGATTATGAAAAATTTCTCGTCAACTCTTTTCTCGGACACCTTGAATTTTTTGCAAATGAACTATAATTTTTTTGCGTCTATCTGTTAGAGGATTTCAAGGCGAATTCTATTTCAAGGTTTTTGCACAAAAAATTTACTATACACGAGAAAGTTCTCTTGAAACCATGTATATGTGATAAAAACATTTTCGATCGGACAGCTAATACCAGAGTAATCTCTAATGATCATGATGACTGATTCATTCGGTATAGTATTATCCGAATTAAATATTTTTCACTTTACCTTTCATTCTCTTGAGAAAAATTGTAGAATTTCTGGAAATATACACCCGTAGTAGTATGTACATTTATCCTAAATGAAGGGAAGCGTTTCGGTAAAACAGGGTGACGAACGTCGACTGTTATCGAAAATTTGCTAGAGTTCTGAATGCGTTAATAAGCCAGCAATCTCATCCGCGCGGCGGCAGCTGGTGATTAATGTGTTCCACCGTGAAAGACGGTGGTTCGTGCATCGCGAGCGATTCACCGTTGCGATGCGATGCAACGCACCCCCTGCCCCTCCAGTTATACCCACCCGCGCCGGTTATCCCGTATCCGCAGCCTCTCCTAATGCGTTTTCCTTGTATTATGTTTAATGCAACGCGAACGTGCCCTGTTCTTCCACTCTCGCTCTTCTTCTTTTATTCCTTTAGCACACTCGCGATTTTTCGCAATCCGAAACGCTTTTCTTCGGCCACGGAAAATCCGTCTCTCAATTGTGGAAGTGGCTACGGAAAGACACGTACTGTTTTTATTCCTCTGCACCGGCGTCGCCTCTATGGACGTTGCACTGGAAAAATCGTTGATCGCTTTTCAAGTTATCGGAAACCTTGCGTTTCGATTTGTACGCTGCATTTTATGCGTTCGATTATGCGATTATTGGGAAACACATATCTTTTTGGTCAAATTACAAAGGCGTTGGTAGATCGTCTGATGAAATTGTTACGAATCAGAAAAGATTAAAAAATTATTGCTGTAAATATTTTACAAGCTGATTGCCTCCATACTATTTCTTTTTTACAAAATTGTGTCAAACAAAATTTATACAACTGTAGATGTTACAGTTATAGGTTAAAGTTGAATTCAATAGATATTGGCTATGAAATGCTGCCAGATGAATTTAGATTCGTAAATTTAAATTCATTTGGCTGCATTTTATAATCAATATCTATTGAATTCAACTTTAATCTCTAACTGTAATGTCTACAGTTGTATAAATTTTGTTTGACACAAATTTGTAAAAAAAAATAGTATGGAGGCAATCATCTTGTAAAATATTTACAGCAATAATTTTTAAATCTTCTCTGATTCGTAACAATTTCATCAGACGATTTACCAAAATTTATAATTTAAAATTAATATTTATCATTTAGATTCGTAAATCTAAATTCAACTTTAATCGTTTACATAGTAGACATAAAATTTCGTTGTTCGTTTATTTTAAATATAAATTCTACGTCACATTCTTAAAGTAATTTACAACTAATATAATATAAACTCTCTTCCTCTATTAAGAATTCATTCACCACAAAGAAGTTGTAATTATCGCGGCTGTAGTGGAAGTCGTAAGGCGAAGATTAACAATTTTCAAGATCTATTTTCAAGATCTGCTAACAGTGTTAAAGTTTCTCGCGTCTGCAAGCAACTTCAGCCATTCTAATTTTCCAATTACGGAGCCAGCCTGAAAGGGTCCATTAGTCAGTCCGGTTCTTTTAACTTTCCGATAAGTTTCATTTACTGTCGGTATTGTATTACGATGCGTCAAGAAGCCTCCAGCAAAGCGAAACGCAGTTAGCAGTGTTTCATCAGTTTCCCGATCAAAGCACTGGAGAGTTCCTTTGTTCCGGTCAGATATCCGCGCCGCGACGCTCTACTATCGCGGAAGTGCGTGCACTCAGCTCGGTCTCGACGCAACGATCAATTGCTGGAAGCGCGTCCCGTGACCGAAATAACGACAAAAAGAAAGTAACAGGTCCATCTCGTGCGTCACAAACGAAAAGAAGCAACTGCGACCGCTGGCAAAAGCCTCGTCCACACGCACTGCCCCGCCGATATTTTGTTTCTGCGAGCTTGCAAGCTGAGGGACTATGTTAAGCATCACTGACAATGAGACACCTCTTAATTTGTTTGGTCCGCGTGAATTTGTGTGGACTTTGCGAATTGTTACGAAACTTGTCAGACATATCTGCACATGATAAAGGTGATGTCTGTTTCTCGATAGGAAAGTGAATACTTTATGATTTCGGCGCAATCATTTGATTTGCCATATTATAATTCTTTTACATTATTTTTAGACGTAATATCTGTTCTTCATGAAAATAATTCACATAGTGATCGAAACGTCAAGATACATTTATAAATATTTGCACATTTGCTGCCTTGTGTAAAATTGATCGAACCTTGCGTCGAAATCATAAATTCGTATATTTGCACATGTTTGGACCACGTTTAGGAAACTCTTTGGATTGTTAGCATGAAAATAGTGGTGGCGGTACGTTGGGAAAAAGGTATCTGAAATGTATATGAACAACTCTGTAAAATTTCATAGCGGTGTGCCGAGTGGCTTGTGAAAAGAACTATTTTCAACAGGCTCGTTAATTAAACTTATTCGCTAAAATTTACGCGCGAACGAATGTATCAAGCATTTCAATAGAAAAAAAAATAAACACGTGGAAAACCACTCGCTGTAAAAGTGAAACTTCTTGCAGTCTAGTAATGTTTAGAAGCAAATTAAGATTGGAAATGTAAAAAAAAACAAGATCAGAAACAAGTAAAAAAAACAAAATCATAGAAAAAGTTTCACTTCAAACATAATGAACGATCAAAATTTGCGACGCAAAGAAGGAGAACGTATGAGAATGAAAGAGACATAGTTCATAGCATTTATCATAAATTCTTAACTGGCTGACTAGGTGAATTATCTCGGCGAATAACTGTCAGAGTTTTGAAGGGAGCGCTACCAAAAATTCATGACTGTAGCTGAAATATGTATGAACGACTCTGCGAAGTTTCGTAACCGTGTGCTAAGTATCATGATTATCGATGGGTTCCGGTGTGCACGAGGCTTGAAGGTCTTGGTTAGGTTGTATCGGCGGTTTGCAGCAGCGCAGTAGCGTCCCGACCGCGGCCGGTGCATCGCGTCGCGACAGGAAGGGCGTCCCGACGGATATCAGCGTCACCGACAGGTCGGTTGAAAGGGATTAACGACGCTTGTCGAACGGCGACGTCTTCTCGACGTCGCGACGTCGGCTCGCGGCCCGCATGAAACACAGAGAAAGAGGGACAGCGAATAAGAGAACTGCATTGCGGTGCAGTGGGATTCAGTCGACGGATTTAACTGGGAATCCGTCGGTTTGTGCATGCGAACGCCGCGCCGGCCCTTCGCGATTCTCGACGTTTCTCTTTTCATTCACGATCGGCTAACTGTTATCAGCTAACCGAGCTTCGTAGCTGTTTCAATTATTTAACGACCTGATTGCGGATCCTTGTACAAGCTGGACTTTCCGATAACCACTCGATGGAAACCAGAAGATGATTAAATTAAGAATATTAATGGTTAAGGAGGATATTAAAGGTTTGATACGATTTAATAAAATGTTTAGTTTCGCTGCACTTGGTTCAACACGTTTCTTTTAAATGCATGAGGATCTACAATCTGTTGACAACTTCAAGAAAGAGTTCAAGGGACCCTTGAAGAATGAGGATCCTAAATTATTTATTAAGCTTTTGTCGCTGTTGCCGGAAGTCGACGACGGATCCTGTAGACTGTGGCACAGTTCCTAATGTATTCGTAATTTATTGGTGTTGTACCCAGATAGCCGAGCGACTATCGAGCTGAAATCGAGACCGTCGTGCCAAAGGCAGGTACCGGGAATTATACGGGACGAAGGTCGCTTGAACGTGCTTAACACGGTGAGCGCCACGCGTATTTCTAAGACAATCCCGTTCAGGCCAGTGTAAAATTTTATAGTTCTCATGTTACACGCTGTCAGCCACCGATGGGTGACGCGGCCTAAACGGAAAGTCTAGTGTCAGCCACCGATGGCTGACATGGCGCTCAACGTGTTAAGGAGCAAGTTTACTGAAAACTGACAGAGACACAATATGACCGTTTGGGCTCGTAAAATTTCTTCGGCCCAAACGGAGAATAAGCTGTCTTCGGACCGACGGTCTCGTTTTCTGCCCTATTTTACGTAGGTCCGAGACTGTAAGGGGGCAGCACGTATACCACGGACCCACTTAAAATAGGGCAGAAAACGAGACCGTCGGTCCGAAGATAGCTTGATCTCGGTTTGGGCCGAAGGCAGCTTGTGTCCGACTTGGGCCGAAGGAATTTTACGAGCCCATACGGTCATATTGTGTCTGTGGCAGTTTCGAGAATTTTTGCTATCTGGGGTGGTTTCAATTTCTAAAGGGTCAGGACTAATTTTAATCGACCGAGGTTTCAAAGTGAAGTATGAGTCCGGTGGACATTAACAGAATTCTGAATTTCTTAAAATATCGTTCGTATGTAGTTTCGTTTTCTAAAGTAGTACAGGTCGATTTTAATCAGCCAGGGTTCACAAGAGACGTAACCTCAAGTTCTCAAGAACACACAAAACAATTAGAACCATTCAGAGTCCACGCGAGGATCCGTCGCCGGCTAAATTGGCGGATAAGTCTGCATTTTCGCGTGACATTCGAACGCGTCGGCACACAGAGACACAGACACCACTTGCAAGTAGTGTTAGTCAATCCGTTAGCGCTCGAGGCGCTTCAACGAGCGAGCGAGCGAGCGAGTAGGCTGTCACAATTCCACGATGCAGACATCGTGGTCTCTTCGAAGAAGCAGCTCGAACACGCACAATCCTCGCACGCATCTGGGTTGCGTTCATTGTTCGAGATCGGGCTACGGTGTTGCTCGCAAAAGCTAAAACGACAACGAGAGATAGACAAGAACAAAAAACAGAGGGAGAAGAACAACGACTAAAAAGGGCCGAATAAATAAAGAGAAAAAGAACAGCGAAGCGAAACGAATAGAGCTACATATATATGTATACATGTTCACACATATACGCGCGCGAACACATGTGAGTAGATCCGTGAATGAACAACACGGAAACACGCGAAACGAAGTTCAGGAGATGGAGAATTCGAATTGAAAAGCGCAAAAGAGCCCCTGTTTGAACAACGACGCCGGCGAGGATCCGAGATACTCGTCTTGCAATTAGTGGCTTGTCGAACACGATCACGATTATATTGCACCTGGCATGCTTTGTTTTCACTTCGATCGATCGATCGAACACCTTTTGCAACAGCAGCACGGTTGCTCTACCAATTTATGTATATATAAAAATATATGTATATATATATAAAATTATAGACATATATAATATATATATATATATATATCTTTTTGTTTCAACACCAGTTCTTGTATACTACCTTTTTGTTTCGCCGACTGTTATTGCTGTTGCGTATCGCTGTCTCGTGTACATATCTATCTATCTATCTATCTGTCTGTCTATCTGTCTGTCTATCTGTCTGTATATCTATCTATCTGTTTAAATATCTGTTTAAATATCTGTCTATTTATCTGTCTATTTATCTGTCTGTCTATCTATCTAGTTGTCTGTCTGTCTGTTACTTATTTGCGTAGACCGCTGTTTGTTACATGCTCGACCGTCTGTCCAATCGAACTTGTCTATTCAGTAGCAGCACCGTTTTGTCCGCTTTCCCCCTTGATCTCTCACCAGTCGTCGTTGACAGACGTTTTTATCTCTCGCTGTTCTGTTTTTTTTTCTCTCTCCGCATGATCAATCTATACATATAGAGAGTATGTGGACAAAACTCTGTCTCTGTTTTCTATATACGAGAACTACGGGTCCCATGGAAATCACCGACACATATTTCCCCGACACCACATTTGACTGACAACGATTTTGTTAGACGACGAAGTTTCGTGAATTCGTGAAATTCGTTGTCGATCAAATTCGTTGTCAGCGAAAGTAGTTGTCGGTCAAATCTGGAGTCGGTGAAAACCGTATCGGGGAAATTTGTTTCGGCGATTTCCATGGAACCCGATAACTATTCAGTCTGCACGTGTTGAGGACTGCTCGCCCTCTTTCATTCTTCCCCCCTCATTCCTCTCGACATCTCTCTTCGCTCGTGGTCTCAAGTGCGCGATGATACTCTGACAGGAAGAACCGACTACCTATGGCGGACACATCGATCCTGCGGCATCTGTATCGATCACAACGATCTGCTACGATCCTTTCGATTTATTCTTAACAACGAAAAATAACTTTTTCTAGAGTTAGATTTGAGATTTAGACTTTATGTGCAAATTTATATCTCTGTGGAACTGTAGAAATTCGAGGTGAAAAAAAAAAATATCACTGTTTATGTTATTAGAAGTTGCATTAGACAAGTTATAAGTTAAGATCAGGGATTCATTTTTTTAAACAACTTTGCTGTATATTCTAGAAGATGTAAATAATTTCAGAGGATCTTAAATCTTAAAATTAGTTGCCAAAAATGAACTAATTTTGATAATTAATTAATTGGTTAATTAACTTCCCTATTTTATAGGGAAGTTATTGTAATTTTGTTAAGTATTGTATCATATTCTAAAGATCAGGATTCTTTTCATATTTTGAAATAAATTTTCTGTATGCTCCGGAAGGTCTAATCAATGTTTCGTTTGAAATATCGTAAATAAAGAATTAGAAATATTATACTTTCTTGCTAGTGCATTCCACGAAAATACGAGTTGGTAACTAGATTGAAAGTTGAAGAACAAAATTGTTAGAAACGATGGGTTCGCTGCTCCGGGGGAATACTAGATCTTTCGTGGGACGGTTCGTTAACCCTTCAGTTGAAAAATCAAGCGGGGATGAGGAAAGAGGATCGATCGGTGCCGCCGGAAGTGTGCCGCGCGAGATCGCATCACATCCCATCTCATCCGAAATCGAGCGGCGAGAGTAGCTTCTCTCCGTGGCGGGCAATTGCTCGTGGGAGAGAAACGGGATCACGGTTTATATGTTCGCATGTTCTGTCTTCCGGAATCATGCTAGAGGAACTCTGAACAAGATACAAGTGCGATACCAAAAAAAAAGAAAAAGAAAGAAAAAATGAAACGAATCCGAGATGCAGACAGAGAAGGAAAGACAGAAACCGTAGAAATATAAATACAGAGAGAATCAGAGAGAAAAGGAGAAAGAAAAAATCCTAATTACTGTGTGATCACAGAGAGTGAGAGAGTGAGAGAGAGAGAGAGCGGGAGAGAAAAGAGAAGGAGAGAGGGCGGAAAGAGAGAGTGAGAGAGAGAGAGAGAGAGAGAGACGTAGATCTTAGAATAATTTTGTCTTATGAATAGCCTTGATATATGTATTTGTATTTCTATAGACTTGTAGATACGAAAAGAAACTGATCGAGAGAAAGATAGAGAGAATATTCGAGTGAATGGAGAGAATGAGCGAGAGAGAGAGAGAGAAGTATAGAGTGAAAGAAGATGAAGTTTTGTTGAGAGAAAGGGAAGAGAGAAAGAGATACATATTGGAAAACGCTGGACCAAGAGTCTAAATTGAAACATTTCCGCAATGCGAATTGTTCCAGGACCTAAAGAAGCGCGGTTCCCACACCTGCGACATGCAGGCCCTACAGCCACTTCCGGTCCCAACTACCACCACCACCACCACCACCAACACCACGCCTGCCATGACTACTTCCGGTGGGCAGCCACCGCTTCCGGTATCGGAGACCGCTTGAGTCGATCACCGAGACCAATCACGAACACCATATCCGCTATTACGAGAATAAACAAATTGTAAACAATTATATCACCTCCGACAAAATACCAACCACCGTCCTCCTCTTCTACCCGATGCGAAAAGACGAAAAGTGAACAATGGCCGACCGGCCGGAAGAACGGTGAGCCTGCATTTTCACGATCTAATTATTCGTCGATTCTGTGTGTGCCTTTGTGTGTGTGCGCGTGTGTGTTTGTCCAGGAGGTGTATCGGCCGAGCCCGGAAGTGGCAAATACGATCCAGGAGGATCAATGGGTTTCTTCGAAACGGAATCGACTTATTCTAAAATTCTACTTTCCTTTTTTTCAGTTTTTCCATGTCTTCTTGATTTGTTCTATCTTCCTTTTTGTCTTGCCGCTGTTATTCGATCTTTTGCACGCAATTTTGTTTGAAGATTTCTGAAGCTCAATCTTTGACTCTTGGGCCACTGCTACTTCCCTCGGCCCACGCATCCGATTTTTATTAAATTTGCATTATTTTCAGCTTCGATCGCCGGACATAGCTCCCTTCGTTCGTTCAAGAATTAAATAATAACTCTTTCCTAATATTTTATGATATTATTGTATCTGTCAAGCTTCAAGAAAAATTACGCTAAATCATATTTTTAAAAATATGAAAAATATGCAACGAAGAAAAAAGACTGTATTTCACCTAGACTAATAAATTCTATTTTATCAAATCCCCGTTATTTATTTTTGTACGTTATGGTTGTTCCGAAGAGGGAAACGACAGGACTTTGCGTACAAGCCAATATATTTAAATAACAAAGCGAAATGTACAGCAGTGGAAAGGCAAGGAGCTATTTCCGGTGATTCACGGACCTCTTCGGGTCCTCTTCAGCGATTGCTCGTCCATTCGAGGACGAGGAAGAAGGGAGGAAGAGGAGCTAGCGTATGCCGTAGCGTTCGGAACACGTTTTTAGACGCAACGCTCTATCCCCCTATCCTTGTTTGCATGGCTACAGCAAGAATCGACCACGGTCAGCCCTCGGGGATCGATTTTCCATTCGATTCGACGCCGTGGAGATCTGTCGGCGGAGGGTGGGGGTGGCGAGCTCCGCTACCCTGGTTTCGCCGAGGCGCGTCGCCCCCTCCCCCCTAAATCCACGCGAAAGTCCTTCGTCGTTGACGTTGATCAAGTTTTATCGCTCCGGCCAAAGAGCTACGGTCTCGCCACGGCCCGAAAGGGCTTACCGTTCGTCCAAGAAGACGCATCGGGCTTTGCTTTTAACGCGACAACGGAGAATCGGGCCGCTTGAACGATCGTTCCTCCCGTCGAGGACACTTATAGCGGCCGAAACGGTCCGGCCGGGGCTCTAAAAGCGATTAAGACAATTTAAGAACCCGTTTATGGGTCACTTCGTGCTCGGATACCGGGGGAACGTGGTGGTTGAGATTGTGGTTGACCAGTCAACAGCTGCCGATTTTTTGGAGCATTTGGTTCGACGCGAAGAAGAAAACGATGCGACCTTGAATCCGAGAAAACACATCGGTTCGTCAGCTGAAAAAATGAAGATACCTTTGGTCAAACTAGAATTAGAGTTAACACGAAACTTTGCAAGTGGGAGAAAGAGAAAGCTCCTAAGCAATCGAATGAAACGTCACCGAATCCAATCGATCAAACGATGACGAAAGCCTTCCAATTTCCTCGGCACATCCCACCCACTTCCTTAGCCCCTCCCACAATTTCCTGTGACTCCTCCCACAAATTACCTCGACTCTTCGCGCAAACTACTTCTCCACAAGTACACGATACTCGGAACAACTGATTCGAGCCACGAAAATCCAGGCATTCCGTCGAAAGGGTGTAGAATTCCAACTGGAACACAGTCGGAGTGAATCGATCCGGTGTTGTCGAAAGGGATCGGACAATGTTATGATAGAGGAAGTGTTTCGGAGCAGCCGCATCGAGGCCTGATGGAAGAACACTTTTGCAATCGACCGATGGTCAACGTTAGCCTTTCATCAGGGTGTTGCAGAGAAGGTCCAATTGAAAATAACGTGTCTTTCTAAGTTCTTAGAATAATTATTTTTATTTTGAATTTCAGAAGTTTGTCTTTAGAACGTTACCCTCGGTTACAAAATTATTTGAAATAATAATATTTTGGATTTCGATGGTTTCAAGTATTGTTACTTTATAGCCAAAAAATTTGTTGAAATTGTTCAACTTCGAAAATTGACTTTTGCCCAGGAAAATCGCGTTCCTAGACTGATGATTAATGGCATCGCAAAAAAAGAAAATAACTACAGAGAAGAGGGGATGCCTCCTCATTAGCGATTGTCGTGGTGCAGAGCGTGAAAAGCTTACATTCCAACAGGTCGCAAAGCTGCTTGGATAGCGGCCGCTGGCTCCGGCGTCCATTTCGAAGATGAAATCCCCGACCGCGTTTATTCAGAGATCCAAATAGCGAGTCGAAGATTGACTCGAACCTAACATATCGACTTCGGAATCCGCGGTTCTATCCTCTGTGCGAGGGCAAATTAAACGTTCACACCTGCTTCGTTCAGGAATGCGTTTGCTTTGATCGCTCCGATCGGTTAGATGGCTTATTAGGTAATGGAACGACGAAGACGATGCGTTCCCACAGCCTCTGTTCACCTCGGCTTTGTCAACGACGATATCAATCGGCAATTATTCGTTAGAGGGGATTCTAACTGTGCCTTTTGAAATCAATCGCCACGGGTTGCGGCTCAGAGATTCTACATCCTCACAGACAACTGATTTGTCGCTTTAATCCTTGATGACCTTATGATTGCCTCGTGATTAACATTGCTAATTTGCATCTAGTGATGACAGTTTCATCAGTGATTCCACGTACACTTCTTTTTTTATTTATTATTGCTTTAAACCGAGTGGTTCATCTAGCAAGTACAATATTGTTATATGTAGCTTACAACACACAGGTATTACATTGTTTCTAAATTCATAAATTTCAGGCCTCCTATGTCAGGTTTACATAAGGCGAAAAAGTTTGTTGAAAGAAAAATTCTTTCTATAGAGTGTTGGCACCCTCGAGCATAAATAACAGACAAGATTCATGTCGTTGGTAAATGTTTTTGGGTCAAGTGTCGCTATCGGTCCCCATACAGAAATCATTGAATGATACGAGGCTATAAGCGTCATTGTTCTGAACTAACAAGGTCATTTCCGACATCGAGATTCACGGTCTGATCCCGTCGGCCTCTGGTTTGGGCCCGGTCACTGGAATTCCTGGCGTGCTCTCGAAATTCACGAGGCGGTTTCCACGGTGGTGGATCGAGAGCTCTCTCTCTCTCTCTCCCTCTCTCTAGTCTATCTCGGCTAGGGATATGTATCGTGCAGCCACGGCCGTGCTCGACTTTTCATTTAATCGCGTTTACAGCGCAATTCGACCGGCCGATAAGCTTAGCCGAGCTGTGATTCGACCCCGTTTCGGCTGCGAACCGGTTACCGAGTGGACGAATCAGCCAATCATCGATCGCCTCAGAGAGCTCCGTTTTGCTGAGAGCATCGCAGTACCGGAGAGAATTCGAGCCGGGGATGAAGTGCTGGCCGGAGAAAGGAGTTGATCCCCGGAAACCGGGTCGGAGGCAAATTTGCACAGGTGAAACGCCGCTCCCTGTACCTCCTTCTTCAAGCCCCCTCTCTTTTTACCCCCTTCTTCAATCGCTTAGCAGAGCTGCGGCTTCCTGATCCATGTGCAAATCGCGATGCGTTTGGACTGTCAATCGACTTACCGGATCTTGCTCGAGTGCCACTGCGTGATTTCGGTCGTTACAGTTAGTGGACCATCTGACAGACTCACCTGACGTCGCTCCATTCTTCGTGAGCTGTAGAAAAATTGCACTTCGAACGATTTAGTTCAGTGAGATCTTCGCGATGTAGGCAGTTTAAGTTGCTCCTTTCGAATGTTAGGATTCAAGAGTAATTTACCGGGTCCCATGGAAATTACCGACACAAATTTTTCGGCACGATTTTCACCGAAAACATTTCACCGACTCGAGATTTGACCGGCAACGCCTTCAAATGAAAACGAATTTGATCGACAACGATTTTGACGGGCAACTTATCTAAAATCGTTGTCGGTCAAATTCGTTTTCGGTTAAAGACATTGTCGGCCAAAGTTATTGCTGGTGAAATCTGGAGCCTGGAAATGGGACCCAATCGTACCTTATGTTCGAATTTTAGAGGATTCAATGATCTTTTATGGTATGGTATGGTCTTTGATCGTTCTTTATGGTACGACTGAAAGTTGGATTTTGAGTGATTCGATTTGAGAGAGGTCTTCAATTTGAAATTTTGGTAATTATTTAAAAAGTACCAATCCTCCTTGATTTTGATGAAATTTAAATATGTTACACATATGTTATACTCAGATTGTATTTTTCGATATTTTGAACAACTTTTCCCTTTTCCAATAAAGAGGGGTCGTTTTTAGTTTTCGAGACATTGGCAAGAAACTAAGAGTGGGACTAAATTTTTGCTGAGCGTAGTCTCAAGGTTAATTGCACTTTGTTGTTCGTATTTGGAAATTTACTATTAAAAATGTTTCTCCAAGTAGCGCAGTTGAGATAGATCTTTAAAATGATATTACCCGGTTTAGAACCGTAAGGGGATAGCAGAGAAAATTGCAGAGTCTGATCTATGCGCGAATAACTCGATTAGTGGTCGCGTTGACTATTACACTTTGATTGAACACTTTCTGCCATGGTTGATGGAGCCAGTTCAGCAACTTGGAACGACTCGGAACCTCTATCGACCTGGGAAGTTTCGGTCGGTGATAATTTAGTAGTGCTGATGGGGGCTGAAAAGTTTGGATCCCGATGATACGGGAGTTCTATAGGCAAGAATGGTGACTCGTCGTTTATATAACAGCTGGTCGAAGTAAACATTACCGTCGAAAAGATTCAAATTCCTGACTGACAGGATTTTGCTGATTGATTATTACAACCATTTCACTGGAAAGATTAAATATCTGGGAAATAGACTACGTCTTTACATTCATAGCTTTGGAACACCTGTCGATCGCGAAACATTGCGAAAAATAGTTCCAACCTCGTCGAAGGCCTTGAATAAATATTATCCAAGGGCTACCGAGAGGTCGACTAGACCATATGTATACAAACATGAGGCAACAGATGGTGCTTGTCGCGTGCCCTCTTATAAAGTCTTGAGCGTCCTTCGCAGACAGCAGGTGTCCCAATACTTGCGCGACCATGTTACGGAGATCAAACTCTCAATTCATCCCCGACAGAAGTCCCGCATAAATCTTCCCTCCAGAAACCAACAAAATTCCTTCCGCTACAAAAGCAACGTTACCATTCATTTTTAGAGACGTGGAATATTCAACGGGAAACACCGGGACACTTTATAATTTATTGCCTACTCGACATTCTTGAATACATTCTTCAAAAATATAATATCAAACACGTGAACACTATCATTTATTTCGCACAGAAAATTCTTGAATACAATATTATTGAAGTACGTAGAAATACGCTTTTGCCGGGGGAACCACAGATCCACCGACCAAACACAAACTATCTCAGAAGACTTTAGACTTTCGACTGCAATACTAACTTTCCTAACGAATCACCGATCCTCCTACCTCAGCCGAAGCACATTCGCATCGCAAAAAGCCACTTCGACCGCGCCACACGTGCCGCGAAGCCTTAGAACTTACAAGGCTTTTGAGTTCGCTTGAGAAAGCACCTTCCTGACTTACTATGGATAGATTCAACGACCAACGAACTCGCCCCGATAATACAGAAACGCTGGTGGTTCTACTTATCGCCATTGGATCGTCTGCGTTTCTTTTTCCTTTTCTGGCAACGGTAGCTTCTCGAAATTATTTCTCCTCTTCACCTGGACTAGGTGGCTGCTCTCTGGGTGACAATCGAGAGTGTCTTCTTTCTTCTGACCCGTGACCGAGTTCCAGGGAGGCCTAGTTTCACGTGTGGTCACTTGTCTGGCTTCGTGGAAGGTCGTGATAAGCCGCGAACACTCGGAATTCGGCCACAGACACGTGGCATTCTGTTAGTTCCGGTTGCTGGATCTGAGGATGATTTATGCGATCATGACAAATACGATTACCTGAAAAATTGTTCAGTATTAATTCGTGTTTTTTAAATTTTAACTTCTTTCTCTTTTTAAAATTTTTTAAAATTTTTTCTTTTTTAAATGTTTTTTAAATTTTATTCTGAAAAAAAAGGTAACTCTTTATCCACTGAATTTGATCTTGCCTTTTCGAAATTCCTTGCTACTAGATCTTTTATGTAATCGGTTATTGTATATCAGACATATCACTTAAAAATTTAATTAAGATCTATACTGTATTCTGTCACGCAAAATTTCGAGTTTCCCTTTTTTCTTTGAAATGGGCTCGTATCGATAAATGCCCAAAGGGCTACGAGAGCTCTTAAAGAATCAGGTTTACCCGATGTCCTGCCACGTTTTAAGGAGGCCATTTCACGTGCTACAACTTTTCGAAGCAATTTTTGCGAGCTTTAACGTCCTCGCAGTTTTCCAACGAGGGCTTTTTTCCACCCTCGTTCCTCGGCAGGCTCTGGCCTTTGAGAAAGGATTTCCTCCGTTCGTTATCCTCCTGGCCCCCGCTATCCGTTGGAAGGTGTTTAAGTGGGAATGATCAGACCGTGGACTGAAAACGTTCGGCAATCTCCGTGAAAATGGCACTCTTCTCGAGCTCTTTCCACGGGATTATCCCGGACGGATCACAACCAGCACATCTTGTAGAACGGCAAACTGTTTTGTAGGATCTTGCTAGGTAAGCCAACCGAAGCACTCGCTGTTCCTAGAAATTTCGGCCATTCTCGTTTCTCGGATTTATGCGATGCTCCTGAATAAATTCTGTCTTAAATTCCTCGAAAGGGTAATAAGTAACAGCTGTTCTATTCACTCATCTGTCAGATACATTTAAACAGTTATTTATGCCATTCAGAGAACAAGTTGTAAGTGCCTTGACAATTTTCTAAGGATTTCTTCATCTTTATTTTTCTGTAAGAAATTCAGTGATTGTGCAACTGAAAGTCAAAAAGAGTAAGACAGTAAAAAATGGTGAACAAAATTAAAGTCACAAATTAAATTGTAGTTAAAATATTGAGCAATCCGTTAAAGCGAAGGCTCCCGAATAAAAAGTCGTCTTCGATTCACAGTGAACGTTAATGTTAATAAAAAAAGTATCGAACAATGGCATACCTGTAACCAAATGCTCGTTAGAAACTGAGCAGTAAAAATCGGGTAAGGAGGAACAACAAAAACACTTTTCAAGGTCATAATTTATTTATTATGGCTAGATCGTATCGAGCAATTTATTAAAGAATTTCTCGACGATTCATACGGAAGAACCATTAAGCGATTGCCATTGACTGAGCGTTGATGGTAATGAGAAAAATGCTCAGACAATAAAACACCCACGATCAAACGTTCTGGAGGAGCGTAATCGCAGAAATCGAGAACGAGAGAAAGAATCGGAAAAACTGCCTTCAGCGTGGTGATTTATCGTCGCAGCTAGATCGGATTCGCGGAATAAATCAAGTCCTGGTGGATTCGTTGAATCTTCGTGAATCCAGAAGGAATATCGACAGCTTTCCTTAGGAAAACACTTGCAAATTGATGGAAGCTCGCGGCGCAGGAGATTGAAAGTCAACAGGGAAGGGGAATCGGGGAATTCATAACTCGGAATTCGAGCCACAATCTCAGCTACCATATTCCCTCAAGGAAGGAAAGAAGAAAAAACGAGACGCGACTAAACCGCGGAAGATGGTCGTTCAAGCTCCCGATCTCGATCAAAGATCACAAGGTAAAGACTACAGATCTACAGCAAACGGATGGCGATTTATAATTTCAGTAACGAAAAGAGAGAAAGAGAGACGGGCGCTTTGAATCAGCGTTTGGAAGGCGATCACCGTAGCAGATGATCCTGAAGAGGTTCGAAGGACGTTCATGGATGCAGAAGTCCATGGATCGACGATCCAAGACGTCCTTGAGGAGGACGGAAGCCGCTCGTCCTCGAAGAGCATGGAATCCGGCAGGATCTAGACGAAGAGGAGCGTCCTGGATGATCCAGGAGCCGGAGATCAGCGCGTTTTCGAGGACGATGATTCGTTAATGCACGCACACAAGCCTGCACACCTTGTTCCACCTGTTCCGCTCGCGAACCCGGGGATCCAGGCGATTTTTAAACCGTAATATGATCCAACCTCTTCGTCAGAGGCGATAGACTAGCTTGAGAAAAGAAGCTTTTCTTCCGCGAAGCTCGGTTAAGTCCATTCGAGATGGAAGTCGGTCAGATATTCGAACAATTTTTGGGAATGCTGATCGACTGTATACAGATATTTTTAGTGTGGATTGATTAGCTTTCGAAACTTCGTAAATGATTGAAAATAATGAAAATTCTTTGATTTTACCATTTCGACGTTGGAAAGAAAAATAAACGGCACAGTTACATTCAGTAGAAACGAAGTAGACGAAGGACGGATAAGAAGGGTTACACAAAACTTTCAACTTTAACGCGTTAACTGTCTTAGATCAGTGTTTTCGACGTTCGAACTACATAAAACGGGGTCTAAAGTGATCGTCCTGGGTTCGCGAACGCATATCGGACTCGGTCCCATACCTTCGGCGCCGATTCGATTTGCTGAGCGCTCCTCAGGGCTTTCTAGGACACTTCGGAGCGGCCGGGGTTCCTCAGAGCTGTTCAGGGCTCCATAGAAATTGTCAGGACTCTTGGAAGTTTTTCAAAATTCCTCAGGACTTCTTGGAGCCTCTGAGAGCTCCTCGTAGTTCTTTAGGGTATCTCGAAGATTTCCGGAGATCTTTGGGGTTTCACAGAACTTCTCAGGGCTCCGAATGCTCCCCGGCGTTCCTCGGGACTGGTAAGGGCTGCTCGGGGTTCCCCAGGGCTCCTCGGAGCTCCTCGGAGCTTCTCAGTGCTCTCCCAAAGCCAGCAACGCCGCTTAGATCGATCGGCACCGTTTCTATGGAGTCTCTTAACTCGCTAGGTTTAACTAAGCAACCGATAATCTTTAAGGAGGACCGAGGGACGGGTGGTGAGGAAAACATAACTTAAGGGTTGTGGGGTTGGGATGGGGGTGTAGAAAATTGGCGGGATGCTTTACGATCGCAGCTCGTAAAACGAAACGCTGTCGAGACTCGAGCCACGGTTTCGATTCGTGTGTCCACGTATAATCGATTTTCCTCGGGGTCCCTCGTGGGGGTCGGTGGGCTTGGGGGGTGGCCAGAGGGGCGCGAGAGCTCGCGAGAAATCGATAGGGGACGTTCCGTCGATTCCGGCGAGAGGAGAACGCGTCCTATAGGGACCCACGTACCTTGGTACTCTAAGTAGTTATAAGACAATGCCCTCGTTCTTTCAACAAAACTCCCTCGACGAGTAATGGTTTATTTCTTTCATTTTCGTTTCCCTAGCCGATAAGTCGTCGATGGCGCCGATTCGCCAGCTGGATCGATCCTGGATCCTCGATCCTTTCGCATCGTTTTAATGCAAGCAGATTACGAGAATAAAGGATTGTATATAAATAAATGAATACATTGAAGCTGCTGCAACCGTTGCGTCGGTGAAAAGGTTTGATATATTGGTAACGTGAAAAATGGTCTTCTCGCTTGTGTTTTCAGGTTGGCATGATTCATTATAGATGGATGAATAAATATACTGACGCATAATCAGATTATTGGTCAATCGGAAAATGTTACCAACGAACAAAAGAATGAACAGTTTATATAATCAGTTAGTTCGAGAAAATTAACAAGTTGTTTCGTTTGGAGGAGCGTTCCGAGGATCGACGGATCGAGGATCGATGTCCCAGAATTTCGCGAAAGGATCGGCCCTTTAATTTTCGCCGTTCGTTGATTCGCTGTAAATAATCGTGGAGCATTGGGGAGTCTCGTGTTATCTGTAATTAACTTTGTAATTAATTGTAAACGATCTAACGTGCGAGGACGAACAAAGATGATAAAGTGAGAGGAATTATATTATAATTGCTAATAAAAAAAAGAGAGAAGAAGGAATATATTATATATAAATATATACATAAAGATACAGATATATTACACAGGTAAAAGAACGTACATGTACACGGACAGGTACGCGATCGAACGTGTGGACGAGCGAATAAGAGAGAATTTCACGCGTGCAAGTTCACCGAAAGAAATACACACACACAGAAACACATTACACATAAATACACACGAATACTTGCAGCACCCTCGCGTCGCGCAATAAAATAAAATTCTAAATCAACTTTCAAACTAGAATGCGTGCCTGAGTGCGTGGGAGACGAAAATTCCTTCGAGACACCGAGCTGTTGTCTTCTCGAGCTTTCATTATGATCTCCAGGTGTGATCCACCATCTGGAAAAATAATTCTTCTTGCTATACATCTGTGTAAATAATTTCCTCTCGATTCTTACTCGATCCTCTCTGAAAATCAATAGTACGCTAGTAGAAAGCTGAAAATTTCAAAGATCTGAGAGAATTTGATTAATCGATTCCATTAAATCAGCTTTAAAAATTAATCACCGTGCTGAAGAATTAAATAAAACAAATTTCGCTAGAGGTTGAAAGAATTAGCGATACATTTTGTTAGAGAACGTTGTCAGACAGTGGACTGTGGATTTTTATGGAAATGACCATTTTTAAAAAATAATTTCACGGATGTCTGAACAAGGGAAACATTTCCTTGGTCGATTATAGGATTCTTCCTAAGGGCAAGGGAAAATACTATTAAAGTAATTAATTGATACTAGAAGCTAATTTCTAAAGAGATCAACAATCAATTTATCCCCTTACATTTATCGACATCTATATAATTAAAAGCTAGTTGTACAGCTGTGCCAAATATCTCTTTGCATAAACATTCGCGGTCCAACAAACAACAGCTTCTCCTCTGAAACCGACATGATCGATTGCAAAATGATCGACAGAGAGATCATAGTTTAATCTCCAGCAAGATTGAACTCTCGCGAACGATCTGGTCATTTCGCGAGTCTTTCAAGCGGACTCGCGTATATTGAGATCGCGAGGTTTTATTAAATAAAAATAAGAGGCAGTCCTGCGGCGCGAGACAAAGAAAAATGGCGTTCGAAGGAGCGTCGAGGTAGAAAATCGACAGAGTGTTATCGCGCTAGAAAAAGCTTACACAAAAGAGACAGAGAAAGAGAGAGAGAGAGAAAGAAGGAAAACTGCAGCTCGAGGTAGACGGTGCTCGGTGGCTCTTGGGCGACGTGGAGAAAAAAAGACGTAACCGCGAATATTAAATAAATAAAAGAGCAAAGAAGATTATTATATTATATGATCGTAGAGATAACCGAGAGTAACGTGTCGGGTGCTTCGTCGTCGACGAGCTGCTGCAGTTCGCAACAACGCGTTCAAAATGGCAAGAAAAATAGAAAGACGAATAAATCCGTACGAAAGTTTCCCGACTGGGAGAAAGGTGGGGGAGCGATGTTCCAACAAGAGAAAGCAGAGAAAGGGTAGAGAGCAGCGGCAAACTGGTGGCCGGAGTTTCGCAGCCGCGAGAGATCGCGTTTTCGCGGAATCTCAGTTTTAAGTGGAATCGATCGACCGATCGGCCATCAATTTCCATTTCTTGTTGCTACCCCTGTTTTTGTTTTTCCATCGAAAGAACAGCGAGCGCAACGAGCTGTTTCGCGGCCGTTAACGAAGAAAAATGGCCGACCGGATAAGCTCCGGGCCACCATCTTGCCGCCGCGAATTATGCCAGGAGGAAAATCTGGAGGGAACGGAGATCGCGAGAGCGGAAAATTCACGAGAGAGAAATGGATAGAGGTGCAGCGTGCGCGAGTAACTTCAAGTCTAGTTACCGAAACTAATTAGTCTCTGGTTCTTGGCGAGTAGTCGCGACTTTGCTTCCGGTCCGAGGTCGAATCGGACCCAATCGGGATCCGCCATTTGTAAAATTCGTCGGCGTGCGTGGCCATCTCGATCGCTGAATTTCGGTACATTGATTTATGCTGGATCTCCGTGATCTGGATTCGAATTTTCCGAGGAATCTTCTTTTCTCTGGAACGTACCGGAAATTCAGAGGACGTAGGAGGTTGCAGGAGATCGCTGAGAAGACGGTTTTATGGGGATAATGGGGGGAATATGGAGTTTTTTGTGACACTCGCGGTGCTTCTGCGCTGAGAGAATGTACCTCGATGTCGGGAAGAAATGTGTAGAGATGATTTTACACTGGGACGATGGACAGGAAGTTGGAATTGAATTCTGACGATTTTTTTCAGTACGAATTTATTTATTCGATGTCGGAACATTAATTTTTTGTGTATTGAAGTGGAAGATACGGTTCTTAACAAATTTGAACTTTTCATATTAATAATATCCAATACCTGGCATAATGAGTCGTATTTGATAAAATCTTTCGAACCCGGTCGATTATACAGGGTGTCCCAAAATTCGTGTACTTCCCGGAAATGGGAGGTTCCTTGGGTCATTTGAAGCGACATTTTCCTTTACAAAAATGACGCCAGCGGCTTTGTTTAGGAGTTATTAACAAAAAACACAGACCAATCAGAGCGCGGCTATAGCGAACGGAGTCCGACTCAGCGACAGGTCCCGCTTAGCGTGGCAGCGCCATTGGCCGAGCCAGAATCAATCCGCTGTAGCCGCGCTCTGATTGGTCCGTGTTTTTTGTTAATAACTTCTAAACAAAGTCGCTGGCGTAATTTTTGTAAAGGAAAATGTCGCTTCAAATGACCCAAGGAACCTCCCATTTCCGGGAAGTACACGAATTTTGGGACACCCTGTATAATCAAATGAAACGTCTTGAGCGAATGTTCGAACACAAGATCTCGAATCTCGCCGAGTGACAGGTCAAATTAGCAAAATTTCGTGGCGATGACGAGCAAACTATTCCAAGTTAAGTATCGGGAAAGCACCCCGAGACATTCTGCCTCTCGACAATGGTTTTCGGGGCGAGTTGTGCACGGCTCCCTCTTCTGGAACGGCAAACTAATAATTAGGCAGCGGAACTACGTACAAATTTTGCAACTAAATCGCAAAGTAAACGCACGGTCTCCGTGTATTGTCGTTCCTATCGGACCGAAAACTTTCTCGAATCTACAATCTATTGTTTTGCAAACAGCTGTGAATATTTCTGTCGGATTATAATTTCAAAAACATCGAAACGAACTTTCAAATATTTGTAGAAGTTGCCATTCATTGTTTGACAGTGAAGTTTCACGGTAAATATAATATTTGTGTGGAATTGCAATTTCGAGAGAATAAGTGTAAAATATTTAGAAACAAATTGATTAAAGTCTCTCCTTCTCATACATCGAGTTTTGCATCGCTTGCAACCCAATAGCCTAATTCAGTCTGCTCTTAATAAGATTAGTCTCGCGTGGGTATCCTCTGATCAAAAAGAAAAAATATCCACAAAAAAAATCACAGAATTGGTCGGAAGAAATGTTTAATTTTCAAGTTCGAAATAGCTCCGACTACAAACGGTTAATAAATTCCATCTTCCCAGAATATTTAAAAAATGTCTCTCAGCGTATCTACATCGCATCACGTCGCAAACACAGATCCGTTCAGAGGATCGATCTCCGGCGATCGAGAAGGAAGCAAAGAACATGATAACGAGTCTTTCAATTCACTAACGTACTGCCAATTTTTCCGAAGCGACGTGTAATAACTTTAATAAGGGTTCGAGGCGGAGCGAGTAGGGGCGGCAGAGGACGAGGACGATCGCTCAGTACCGTTTGCCGCTTTGATGTCCCGTCGAATGACTCTGGTTGCGATCTTTTTATCTGTCCGATGGGAAACGGTCTTCTGTTGCTCGTCCTGTCGAACGGATTCTTGACGGAAAGGCTGTTGAAAAGTTCCGCAGAAAGGCGGAAAAATGTCTGCCGTCGCTGTTTCTCTCTTAAATCACTTTCAGAAACAGCAACGGGCTCTTTGAATATCTAACGAAGAGTTCGAAGGGCGAACAGTGGGACTGAATAAATGTTCCTTTCTATCGATCGTATGTTTGTTTTTAAAAAATGTATCAATCCTCTCGGCGCACTGGTTCGATCAATTTTTACTTGGAAGCAATTCTGCAATTTATCAAATACAAATTTCGACGTTTCGATCTATGTTCAGATCGTGTTCAAGAAAATAAATAATTGCGACTGTAAATTATTAAATAAATAATTATTATATTGACTATTGATATCAGTTTATTAACGTGAAAATTTGAATTTGATAAATTGCAGAATTGCTTCTAAGTAAAAATTGATCGAACCTGTGGAACTGAATCTTTCGAAAATTGCAGAATTAATTAATTAATTGTTTGGATGTTTCAAGCCGCGATTACGAATTTTTTATGTTCATTGTAATCGCACAAAATCCGCAGTTGAGTGGTTCTTTCGGGCGACGGACGCTTGTCCCGAGTATCGTTTACTGACCGTGAATTTTCGTGCAAATTCATGATGTGAACAAAATAACTCTTAGATCGAGATACTAAATCCTGATTCATGTTCAGGAATTGTTATGTACGAGATAAAGGTCACAGTTCTCATTGGGAAATTAAAATCGTAATGTTTTATTCGATTTCAGTGAATTCGTGTTTCTATTCGTGTTTAAGAATTGTTATGTACGAGATAAAGATCACGGTTTTCATCTTGAAATTAAATTCTTGATGTTTCCTTTAAATGATTTTATATTATATTTTATATTATAGTTAAAATAATATAGAAGTATAGAATATTTTTATAATTTTTCATATAAAAGCGCAAGCATGTGCAATTTCAGTCAACACCAAAAAGTGTCGCACATTAAACGAATCGATCAACAAAATTCACGAAATAAAATTCTCTAGCACTCGTTCTATTGCCATCGGTTACTCGCGAATACATCTAAAATCAATCAGCAACGAAAAAATGAGGAAAAAGCTCGAATGAGTCGACCAACAAAACTCGGAAAATAAAATTCCCCGGCACTCGGTCCATTGTTTTCGTTCTCGCGTAAATACATCTGAAATCAATCAACGACGAAAAAAATAGCAAATAAGTATCAAAAGCTCGCGCACAGAAGTGAACCGAACAGTAAAAGATCGTAAAACGAAATTCCCTCGTCCGAGCACTCGTCCCAGGGGGTCGGGCGAGCACTTTAAACCCAGCGAACCGTTCATTTCATCCGAAAACAGCCTCCGCGTTTCGTTTGCGTAGCGCTCCAGTCTCGAAAATCGAATTCGCGTGAAGAATCGCGGTCTAACGATTACAACTGTGCTCAGTTTAGCGCGGGACAAGCGTCGACGGCACGGAAACACGGACTTCACAAAAGACCTCTGTCCACGCCGATCAAGAATGATCGGGTACGGGGGAATCGGAGAAAGGAAGAGCGGCGGCAAAACGAGGAGAAACGGCACAAAAGCGAAACAAAAGGAAAAACAGAGCGGTGTTTCCACCGATCGGCTTCCTCGGGGATTGTGTCGCGCGCGATGCTCGCTCGCCCGGAAACTAAAACTCTGCTGTTCACCTTCTAAATAAAACCCCTTTTCGTTATTTATTCAATTGATCAACCTTTTAATTTTCATTGTAATTCACATTTTTTATTTTTTTTATTATAGAAAATCTCATACGAGATTTATTTCAACATGATGAAGAATACGAATCGACAATCACAATAGCAGGATATTGAAAGTACAAAAACATTATAATGAAAATATGATAACGAAACACAGTACATATTTTACGCAATCACACCTATCCAGTCTGTACAACGCAAAATCAAATTCTCAGTTTACATTTTTTCAAAAACTTATAGATTAGAATGCAGGCCCCAATATTTGGTCGGGCAATCAACATGTAATTCAGAATGATTACTATTATTTTAAAGGAGTACTCGAAGACGAACTTTTTCTGGATATAATTTTTTAAGGGTAACAATTGTTTCGTTTCCTCAATGTCCTGACAGACGTGTTCATTCGCCTTGAACACTATTATCTTCAATTTAAAGTTACCGTTTTGTAAGTTATTGAGAAATGATGCTCATAAATCATATTGGTTCAATGGTTGGAAAAAGAATTGATCACCTTTGAGAAAATACTGTCTCCTACATTTTTGTCTGTTTGATTTGTGCGATGGTAAAGCTCATTGATTCAAAGATTACGGAAAAGAAGGAGTTACTTTTAAGCGAACAATATAGACTATATTTTTAACAATTTTTCTGTTGATTTAAAATGTTGAACACTCTTATATTCAATTTAAAATTACTTTTTTATAAGTTATTGAGAAATGATGCTCATAAATCATATTGGTTCAATGGTTGGAAAAAGAATTGATCACCTTTGAGAAAATACTGTCTCCTACATTTTTGTCTGTTCGATTTGTGCGATGGTAAAGCTCATTGATTCAAAGATTACGGAAAAGAAGGAGTTACTTTTAAGCGAACAATATAAGCTACATTTTTCTGTTCATTTAAAAGGCTGAACAGCCGAGCTACCAGGACCATCGAGCAACATCGTTCGCGATTTTAAAGAGCGAATCCGAACTGTTCGATCGAATAGCGTTGCTAATTCTGGTTTATCGCAATTATCAATGATTCCCTCCGCTCCTCTGCGAGCCCCCACACTCTGCCGCACGCGTCCGTGAAAGGAAAGCGATCCTTTTGTAACCAGGACACCGTCCACAGGACCTGCGAGCGTAGCAGGATCGCCGAATGTTCCTGACGCGCTCCGCCGTAACCGTGATTTGCGGCGATTCCAGCCAGGTGCGCGGGAACCGTGAAATCCTGTCGCTCAGATCCTCAGGACCATCCGAGGACTCGACAAGGTCCTTAACGGATCGTGCTGCGCTGGGGAAGTCTGGCCGAGACACTTCCAGTTGATTAAAAATTTGTCAAATGTAAAATTCGATATTTTTCTTTTGAAAAGAAGTCGAGTTCCTGGTAAATTAAACGTCAAGTAACGCAACTCAATAATTTCGAGTAAACCAATTTCAACTTAAGATTCATAAAGAGAGTGCAAGGACGTTGTCACACTGATTTAGTTGAGACTCTGTATACTTATAGATCTAGATCTCCCATTTACGAATATATACCATTATAGACGCTAACACTCAATAGTTTTTGAGATATTCATAAACAAAGTTCTTACATCACTGCTTAAATCTGCTATTGTAGAGGAGGTATATAACGAATTAATTTCGGCTAATTTATTAATACGTTTGTTCTTTAATTTGTATATAAATGAATGTGCAATATCTTACGAACAAGTTAACGTTACACAGCGAATAAATAATATAAATAAATATGAAAAAAAAATTTTTTCACCAAACGAGAATCGAACCCTAGCCCACCGGGTGGAAGTCTCGTTGTATACCACTTACGAACTTTGTTTATGAATATCTGAAAAACTATTGAATGTTAGCGTCTATAATGGTATATATTCGTAAATGGGAGATCGAGATCTATAAGTATACAGAGTCTCAACTAAATCGGTGTGACAACGTCGTTGCACTCTCCTTGTCAGAAATATCATGTTAACGAGGCAGCAGAAAAATCGACAACCATTTTCGAAAAAAAAGATAAATGTTAATTTATATACGATTTTGTCTGATTTGTTGATGCTTCGCACTCTACACACGGTATTTGTATTTACGTAGTACTGCCAAAAGTTGTAATAAATCTTTTCCAATATTTCCTTCAATAAAAAAAACCATTTTCGAAATTCTCCGACGGGTTTCAGTAAAGTAAAAGTCAAGTGGCGCAACTAATTGTAAGGCGCAGTTCGCAGGTATAAGTTCAATTAGCAGCGACCTATTGAGACTTAACGGACGGGTCAGTCGTTCTCTAACGAAGCACTGAAAATTTCACAGAGAGCGAAGTTCGCAGGCGAAAGTTCGCAGCCCGGGTTTCCCAGCGTTGCAGCCTCGAACGTTGCGAAATAAGCACGAGTTCCCGAGCGAATTTCCGGGCTGAACCGCGACAGAATTTTCGCGGCTCCCAGTCCCGGGCCGTAATTAGACAATTATATAATGTACACTCGTAGCACGTGTCGTTGATCGGAGAACGAAAACCAGCTGGCGACGCGGTAGCATCTTGCCAGCGACCAGACGAGACACTTTAGCCGTCGAAAATCCCGTTGTTCGGTATATTTTCTTAATGAACTCGCGAACGGGGACCTCGTCGCTTCACGATCCATCCGACAATCGATTTTTTCGATCGGAAATCGACGCGACTACGTTAAAGTTCACGATCTCAGTCTTTCTAGATCCGAAATCTTCGATGGTTCGAGCGAATTTCGAGGACGATTGCGATCGGGAAGCGACGGGGTGGTTAATTACCGAGTCAGTAATTAATCTTGAGGCTCGAGAAACGATAGGATCCCTTAACTATAGTGTCCGGTTGTGTAGAATGATCTTTGTAAGCGGATGCGACCGCCAGCGGGCACTGTGTATCGATCTTTTGGCAATAACGATATTTTTAATCGAACCTGTAAAAAAATGTGGAACGTTAGAACGAGGTGTAGAGACAGTTCAGAAAAAGAGAAAGAGAGATATGGATTGGGGATTTTTCTGAGAATGATTCACAGATAAGGACGGCGTATATCGAAAGCGGTAACGGCAAGTTGTAACGAGTACACCCGATAGATGTAACTAGGAACGGGGTGAAGACGTTTTAGCCAGAAGGTGTTGTCCGTCTTCGGTAGCTTCCACGCCTTACTCAAAAGTGAAAAATAAATGAAAATTCATATTTAAGAGAGCCTGGGGCGTCCTTCATTTCGATTCTCCAAACCCTTCGATTCTCCAATCGCCTCGGTCGTTTTACCAAGCTATAATCCGCCGTACTACTGAACTCCTGCCCTTTTTTTGTAGGCGTTCAGCGGCTAATTCAAATTACAAAATTAAACTTTACATCGTTCTTAAAATTACATTCTTCTCAAAATTACACAATTTTAACTGTACACTATTATTGACATTACACAATTTTTAAACTTACTTATCCGAATTCAGCTTTACACAATTTCCCAACTTGCACGATTTTAACCTTACACAATTATTAAAACTACACAAAAATTAAACTTTACGAAATTATTAAAATTACACGATTGTAACTTCACACAATTTTTCCACTTACACAACTCCAACTTTGCAGGATTATTAAAGTTATAAACTTAGACTGCTTCGAGTGATGGAATAAATATCTGAATCCGAGTACATATTATACTAAATTCACAATTATTAAAACTAGACAAAAATTAAACTTTACGAAATTATTAAAATTACACGATTGTAACTTCACACAATTTTTCAACTTACACAACTCTAGCTTTGCAGGATTATTAAAATTATAAACTTAGACCGCTTCGAGTGACGGAATAAATATCTGAATCCGAGTACATTTTATACTAAATTCACAATTATTAAAACTAGACAAAAATTAAACTTTACGAAATCAGTAAAATTACACGATTGTAACTTCACACAATTTTTCAACTTACACAACTCCAACTTTGCAGGATTATTAAAATTATAAACTTAGACCGCTTCGAGTGACGGAATAAATATCTGAATCCGAGTACATATTATACTAAATTCACAATTATTAAAACTAGACAAAAATTAAACTTTACGAAATTATTAAAATTACACGATAGTAACTTCACACAATTTTTCAACTTACACAACTCCAACTTTGCAGGATTATTAAAATTATAAACTTAGACCGCTTCGAGTGATGGAATAAATATCTGTATCCGAGTACATATTATACTAAATTCACAATTATTAAAACTAGACAAAAATTAAACTTTACGAAATTATTAAAATTACACGATTGTAACTTCACACAATTTTTCAACTTACACAACTCCAACTTTGCAGGATTATTAAAATTATAAACTTAGACCGCTTCGAGTGATGGAATAAATATCTGAATCCGAGTACATATTATACTAAATTCACAATTATTAAAACTACACAAAAATTAAACTTTATGAAATTATTAATTACTATTATTAATTATTAATTACACGATTGTAACTTCACACAATTTTTCAACTTATACAACTCTAGCTTTGCAGGATTATTAAAATTATAAACTTAGACCGCTTCGAGTGACGGAATAAATATCTGAATCCGAGTACATATTATACTAAATTCTCCTGAAAGTTCATTTCAATAAAACCTCGACATTTTCACGAACCAGCACATTGCAGTTAATTTCGATGGTTCGGCATCAATTCGGGACTGTAAACTTCGTTTGTATTTCCAGTCCCAAGTGAAAAATATCATCGAGGGTAGTAAAATATTTTACAGCGGCCGATATAAATTGATAAAATCCGCGGTGTAAACGTTCTTTACAACGCTGTAATACCGGTGCGCACACCGACACGCATTCTAAATTATTTAAGGACGTAAAGCACGTATGAATCGATTATTCTCTATATCGTTGCGCCACGAAGTAGCGTAACATCGTGTTTACCGCTTTTACCGGCCATTTATACGATATTCAACGGGCAATGTTCGCTCTCTCGACCGCCTGCATTTCGTGCACTTTGGTCGGCACTTGAAGCAAGCGACGTAGTGGACGAGAATTTTTCAGGTTGGTCTTGTGCTTGTATGTATACGTTCAATTGTATGTGGTCGTTCGCAGTGACTAACTCGCAATGTCGAGACATTTCGCGACACGTGGAAAAAGAGGTGTGAATGGGGTGGAGGAAATTACTTTGGAAACTTTGCATTTTGGGAACCGGTCTTGGGCTGTGTATCGTTGTGTTCGTGGTATACTGCAACTGTAGATGAAAAATTTCCGGTCAGGAACTTCATAAATTTGTTTCCGCAGAAGCCAAGTTGAACATTGCTCGAATGAGGTGATGGAGTGAACTATGTTTGAAAATAAAAATGATTTTCTAAAAAATACCACGTTTTTAAAAACATGTTTTTTTTTAAATCATTTTTATTTACATAATTATTTTCTGCTTTTTATGTGAAATTCTTCGATCGATTTGTAACATTTTTACCAGGGTATGAAATTATAACAGAGACATGTACTAAGTTTCAGACAGTATTGCAACCGCGACATATCGAAAACAATTTGGTTAATATTTAATTGTTAACAACGGTAAATATTTAATTGTTATTTCTCCGAAACGGATAGACTTCTCAAAAAAAAATTTTTGAATATTGCATTATCATCCAGTTCTAAGCTATATTTCCAATTTCAAGTCTCTAGCTCATCGGGAAGTTAGTTTAAAATCAATTGCAAAATTTGTCACCGAACAGACAAACAAGAAACCGAGCTAATAAAAACGTTTTAAAAATGGCTGAGATGAAAATTGCAGAAACAATACGATTAATAGAATTGTCTTATAAAAACGTTAAGAGCTCAGGAATTTTATTAACAAACCAATTAACTTATCAACCAAGTCAAAATTTGTACAAATCCTTGGAGAATCTAAGCTTGAGAATTTCGAAATGACATGGAGAATAATTAATTAATTGGTTATCGATATACAACAACAATTAGCTATTTTTGTAAATACTAAACACTGGATTCGGATTTGAATCTTCAGGTTCGAGAACCACGTTAGCTATTGAAATGTTTTAATACGAGGAAAAAAGACATGGAGAATGTTAAAGAATTCGATTAACATTTTAATGAAATTTTTTAAGTACCGACGCAGAGGATGCCGAGGAGCATATGTGAAGATTTGCTGGCATATACAGTGGCGCACGCTGCACAGCAAGAAGCTGTTACAACATCTAATTTAGCAGAGTCATATGCAGGTTGTAAACACGTCGGGATCAACACGTGCAAAATGCAGCTAAAGGCTGCGGGGAAATCTAATTTAGAAGAATCGCATGCAAGGTGTAAACACGTCGGGAACAGTGCGCATAAAGGGCGAGGTGCAGCTAAAGGTTATTAGAAAATCTAATTTAGAAAGAATCATATGCCAGGTGTATACGTGTCAAGAGCAGTACGCATAAAGGGCGAGGTGCGCAGCGAGGCTATTAGAGAGCCCGTCCCCGCAAGGGAAAATAAATCATACTAAATATACACCGGGCCGACAAGAGAACAATCTCTCCGGTCATTAATCATGTTAACTACTAAATGTTCTGACTCGATTGCTGGATACAAAAAAGAAAAATCGAGATCTCTTCCTGTAATGTAATTAGATTATGCAAAAGGCATAGGAACATTTCCATTAAGAACTATAAACGAAACAGTACAGGTCACGATTATATGGAACATCAGTTGATAAAAAACAGTTAATGCAAATGTTATTGAAAGACATTAAAGGAAAAGCAATAGAAATATTAAAATATTAAATATTAGAGTGCCCGCCCCCGCAAGGAAAAATAAATCATACTAAATATACACCGGGCCGACAAGAGAACAATCTGTTCGATCATTAATCATGTTAACTACTAAATGTTCTGACTCGATTGCTGGATACAAGAAAAGAAATCGAGATCTCTTCCTGTAATATAATTAGTTTATACAAAAGGTATAGGAACGTTTCCATGAAGAACTATAAACGAAACAGTACAGGTCACGATTATATGGAACATCAGTTGGTAAAAAACAGTTAATGCAAATGTTATTGAAAGACATTAAAGCAATAGAAATATTAAATAAAAGAACAACGTTCGTTCATTTGCAGAAATTTGTTCGTTGTATACTAAATGGAATATGGAGTTTGAAATGAATTGGAAATTGCAATAATGGTTGTTAAATGGAAATTAAGCCGATTAAAATTCAACAAAATTGTAGTTGTGCAAACTCATGGAATACAAAACATTGCAAAATGAAAAGTGGTGAAACTTTCCTGGATTGATTGAAGCAACAAATAGTAAACAAGAGAACCTGTTCTTCCACTCAAAGAAATGGAGTATCGAGTTCCAATTGAGAATCATATTAGACTCTACCAAGCATGAATTAAGAACGTTGAAATTTTGAAAAAAATGTTTTAAGAAATGTTTTGATTCCCTACTATACGGAATACTGAGTTGAAAATGAAGATCAACCGAACCTAAGTATAAATACTACAGAAATTGTTATAATCGACCCAGTTGAACGGAACGTTGAACCGAAAACGAAAATTAAATTAAATTGTATCAAACTTGAATTAAGCATGTTAAATCATAAAAGCTAAATGCTGAAAACATATTGAACTGCTCCGAGTTAAATGAGCATAAAACACTAAAGAAATTGTTATAATTGGTCCAATGAAATGGAACGGCGAGCCCAACACGAAAATTTCATTAAATTGTATCAAACGCGAATTAAACATGTTGAATCTTGAAAATAGTGGTTGCGCAGCGAGGGGGCAGGCGCAAGGAAATGAAAAGCTGAAAGCTGATGGAACTTTTGCGGATTGATTGATGGCACCACTTCACGGGCAAGCGTGAAACAGCTCGACCGAAGCGGAAAGGAAATACATTGGAGTGAAATTAATTGATGTTAGCGGAATTGCGATCCGAGGCCGAGGGATCGTGCGTGTCGCATGGGCGCGCGTTTACGCGGGAAATCGATTCGTGTTTGCGTACACGGACAGGACGTGCTCGTTACCTACTCGAAAGCTTAAATGGGACGCCATAGTGTTTGCAGGCCGGAGCGTAAACGTCGCTCCGCCGACGGAATTTACGACTGCATCGTGGACGAGATGCGCCGCACGCGGCTTTGAAAAAGCCGCCTCTACCGCATCCAGGAGGTCGCTTTATTTTCAGAATGGTGGTCAAGGACGTCTTATGGGGGAACACCGAAGCAGGGAAAAGTGGATGCTGGGGATCACGCCGAACGGAGCGCATCATGTCTACTTAGTTAGTGGATCCAAGGAGGAAAATTATAAATAAGGCTGAAGAATCCTTGGTACGATAATATGGAACCCTGGGCTAATATCATCGGTGATATTCGGACCGTGGGGTCGTATGGAAAAGTGAAAATGCGCTCTCAGTTTGATATAGGCACACAGAAATTTCAAATTTAGTAGACGTTGCAGAAAAAGTTGAGGGAAATAAAGACATCGATGAAATATTAAGGGACTAATTTTTTAGCTATACAATTTCATCGGATGAGAATTACGCTGGGAAGGTATAGTTTCCAGTTACATTGTCGCTGCGAAAGTACAACGAAAGCGTTAATTTAGAAATTGTAACTAATTGTCTAAAGACTTTTTTTTATCAAGATCCATTTCTCATTGGATCCTCATGGCACAGGCACTAAAGTGCGGGTCTGCCAACCTGAGGTCTCCTGGGTTTCAATACCGGTGGGAGAGGGTTCCGTCCATTAGTTGGTTCGGATTCTCGGGTTTAAAATGGTTAAAAATGAACGTACACATTTACAATATTCAATGAAAAAAATCCTGATAAAAAAAGAAAAATTTCGGTAACAAATTGAGTTCAACATCTAAAGAGAGAGAGAGAGAGAGAAAAGAATACTCCGTTAAACATGCAATTCCATTAAAGTGCGGCCAATTAAGACAGAAATAAAAAATGGGATCGAATGAAAGATCTCTCGTTAGACAGAAAAAGATACCCACGCAAATGCACAAGTCTGAATTCGAGTTTCCCCTGCAAATAAAACAACACCTCGCGAAACGAGAACTGGGTCAAGATCTCAATTAAAAAACTTTCAGATGGCTATCTATCCCTGATCGGAAACGTCAGAATGATCACACTTTCGTCGAGGTTGCGGGTCATAAATCAGCGGCTTACCGCGCTAATTCCGTCCACCTATTTTCGAAAGCTTTCACACCAGGATGAAACCTGAATCTGGGTCACTGTGTCGAATAATATTTTTATCGCCTTATTTGAGCAGAATGGCGAAACAAAAATTTTCCAGGGAAGACAACGAAGGCAAGACCTGCGCAAAGTGGAAAGATCAGTGTCGAAGAGGCGGATCATTGCTGAGAGTACAGCTGAAAACTAACATAGCCCGATCATACATGTTTCATTACAATTCTTCTGAACAGAAACCCATCGATCTTTTGAAAGTACGAGAATCGATATCATCGAGGAGAAGCGTTCGTGGCGCAATTGGTCGAATTGTTTCGTGGGAAGCAAGCGGCCCGCAAACGCCCGACACAATTTCTATCGGTTTCCGTCGGCAAAGTTACTTTCGACAACGAACGGCGAGAGCCAACCGAGAGCGCCGCGCCGCCTCGATCCGGAAGCAGAATAATTATTTCACTGTCCGTGCCGTACCACGGCCGCCTAGACTCGTCGGAATCCATTAACGATCGGCGGGCTTCTCGTTAACAAGATTGTCGACGGAAAGTCGATAGTTAATTACGCAAATGAAGGGATCTCGTTAAGGGTCCGGCAACGACCGTCCTCGATCCGGACCGAACCGCAATCGATCGGGAAACCGTGTTCCTAACGTCGATCGATTTTGTTTGCCGTAACCGTGTCCGTGTTAATTACTCCCCCCTTTATTAACCCCTGCCGGCGGCAAGAAATTGATTGAGAACAGCGGATCACGATCCGCAGAACCATGGAACACCGCTAAACGTGGCTTTCGAGTGTCCCAATTTTTACCGCAAACCAGATCCTCATCCTCGAATCGGTCCACATTCGTTAGCAGCTCCCTGAGAACAAGTTCGAACCGCCGTAATTACTGTGCTGGGCGTTTTCAAACCGTTTGCAGTAGGATGGAGACTACAAATTCAAAATTATTCTAATCCTTACGTCAATGATACAATACCCCAAAATTTTTTATGTGTTCTCGTTGATAATGTTATTAAAACTGTTCTCCATCAATCACAAAGTACTCGAACCAAGAATTTGTTCCTTCCTTTAATACTGTTGGCAGGATAAATCTAATGTATCGGCACTCATCGATTTTTTTAATGCTTCTACTGTTTAAAATTATAGCTACCCATTTCTTTTATAAATGCACCAAATCCGTTGTTAACGTAGATTTTTTCTTTGCTTTTGCTTAATTTTAAACGTAAATGTGTACGCAGGGACTATGAAGTTTAATGACAACAATCTTATCGAACATGGAATATTTTGGAATAATTCAGATTGATTTTGTAAGAATCACGCAACACATTCTTGATTGAAGGTACTTTCCACGATGGATGAGAAATTCTGGGATTAAAATAACTTTGAGTGCAAATGGTAAACCTCATGGTTGCCCAGAAACCGATTAAACGTATAAAAGAAGGAGTTTGCGGTTTTTCTGCCGAGGAATAAAAATATCATGAATCGTTTCAAACTCCGAGCCCCAATTCCTGTGTGAACCGTTTTCTCACTCTCAAAATAAATTGCACTAAATTTCACTTTCTCTCATTTATGGAACGTTCAGAGTTGAATTAAATTTCTGGGGGTGATGCGAGCGAAAATGTTGGCATCGAAACAGCTTCGAGTGTAAAGGGTTAATCTTCTCCCTTACGAAGAAATTAATTGAAAACTAAAATGAAAGAGTTGCCAGTCACTGTACTAAGTAACGAAAAGCCCCAATCATTCCAAATTCCGAATCGCATTCTAAGCCACTCAAAATAAACGCACTAAATTTCACTTTCTTTCATTTATTGAATATTCAGAGTTAATCTTCTATCTTAGCTAGGGCTGCCATCCGTTCAGTTTTCCCCGGATTTGTCAGACTGGGGATTTGGTGCATTTATGAAAACAATGAATAACTGAAATTTAAAACAGTCGAGAGAATAAAGCAACTTTTCAGCTTCATAAAAATTTTAAAGAAAAGACACGATTTAAGTGGGAAAGAAAATGTGAACACCACACGTAACAACCACGTAGATTTAATAAAGTACAGTACACCATACAACAATTAGTACAATTAATACAATTAATGCAAAACAAAATTTTGTAGAAAGATCCGCATAATTGGGGTTGCCATCCGTCCAGTTTTCCTCCGATTTGTCCTACTTTGTAGTGTGCCCGACGATTTCCGGAAGGATTTTCTTTAAGGATTCGTTGTTTTCCCTTCTCCACGATCACTAGGGTCGTCCTACGTGAAATCGGACACACGTTGGACTGCTGTTTCGGATTTTCTCAAATTTGAATATGTTGTAGTCTTTTTATTGATAAAATTAAAAATTCTTAATTCTACAGACGCGTAAAAGACAGTGTCACCCTTGTTTCATTTATTATAATTATGAGAGTAGAATTAAGGAACTAAACAAAGTAAAAGTCCGAGGTTTTTATGCTGCTTGTCCTGGGTTCGCAATTTTATAGATGGCAACTCTACCGTTATCCAGAAATAATTGAAAACCACATCCTAAAGCCCCAATCTCCACACGAATCGAGTTCTCTCAGCCGAAAATTAGTTTATCCACAGTGTTCAAGAAATCAAAGAGTGAAAATAGGCGTTGTCGGAAAAAGGGTGGAAAAATTCAAGCAAATCGTCAAAGGGGCGTAATTTCAATCGTGCTTGGGCGCGGAGCCACCGGAAGGGATTAAGGGGCGAAGTCGAGATGGAGGGTTAAATCGTTGATAGGCGTCGGAGCACAAAAGGGACGAGTGAAAGCCTGTGTTCCCGTAAACAGAGAGTGGTGAGATCGATGAACCGGTCGGTGTGGCGGGAGTTGAAACAGTCGAAAGTGTCTTCATCGCGGGGCACAAAGCGTCTCTCAGGATAAAATGCCATGATTAAAAACTCTCGCCTCGTTCTCGGACACGTGTTTGTACACATGCACGCTCGCAGAGCCTCTTTCTCGCATTGTGCCAACCTTTCAGTGCCGACGTCAACACCCCCGCCCCCAGCACCCGGCGTTTCTCGCGAAATAAAAGCCAGGCAACGGGAATAGGCAAGGAAGCGGCGTGAAACGGCTCCCACCTGAGCACGAAACCTACAGCAGAGGCAAGCGTATCAGTTTGAATAACAACATTTCAAATTACTGCTTCACAGGAATTAAAAATTGTTGGAACGTGGATTTTGGTTCTCGGAACTGCTGTGAAGTATCTTCCTTCCGAGTACACTAACGCCTCGATCTACAGTGAGCTACGAAAGTATTCGAACGCCCTTTAAAACAGAATTACTTTCTTATAATTGTACCAAACGCCCACATTTTTTATAATCAAGTAGCTAATGTAAATTCCTATTGAAATATTGATTAGAAGCTGCGGCGTTCGTTTTGAAATATGATACAAAAAGCGCTTCCAGTTTTTCTCGAATTTTACATTTTTCCGGGCGACTTTCTCAATTTTTCTTCCCCTAAAACCTTATTCGGACTATTACGAACATTAAAAAAAAAGATTAGCCAAATAGGTCCAGCCGTTCTCAAGTGATGCGCTCACCAGCGAACAGTATTTGATTTTTATTTATATACATAGATTAAAAGCATTGATTTATGAAATGATATGCAAAAAAAGTCTTCCATTGGTTTCATTTATTATTTGATAAAATGTCCTCTGGCATATTAGATATACTGTTTGTTTAAAATGAGACCACTCACGACATAATTTGTCGTGTGTTTACTTGTTTAATTTACGATTTAGTGACTCTTCGATTATCCGATTCAACGTGGAAACAAACAGGAATCTAGAACCATTTCAGATAGTAGAAAGTTTGATTCCTGGTAACAAACCTTCGGAAGAGAAGTTCTCCATAATACGTAACTGTTTTAATCGGAGCCTCCACGGAGCAGTTTTAAACAGTTGTTTCAGTCGTATCCGATGTAAACGATACTCGGATCAGGCCCTGGGGACACTGGAGGGTAAAACAAGGTTGTTGGAAGGGGTAGATTGTATCGCAGACACGACGCAAACGTTTGAAAACGCCAAAGAACTTCAAAGAACGTAATCGCGCGGCTGAATGGGCAAAGTTTAACGAGAACAGGGCTACCGGGTATTCAAAGCTGTGGATCTCTTCTAATTCCTTTGGCTCGCGAGTTCTTCTGCCGACTGTTACATAGACTGAACCGCGTAATCCTTATTTCGTAGAGTAACATGTTTGGTAATCGTCTTCCCGCCGCGGCGATAACGTTGAGCAAGGGTTGAAGGTAGTGTTAGCTTGTGTCTTGTTACCAAGGGTTGACAGGGGACTCGTTGTACTGTCGATAGTATCTGGCTATTGTTGTTGAGCTGTGGAAAATGTTAGTTGAACGACTCACGTTGTATTTCTCAGGGAAGCGATATCTTAATGAACCTTGCGGAGGGAAACAAATTATAAGACTGCTGAGCAATTTACTTAAAACAATTCTTGTGATATTGATGTTAATGTAATGATTTTGTATGTAGTCAATTACACGACTACTTGTCAAAATTCAATTGAATCTAACGTTATTCCAGAATAAATTGAAATCAGATCTAGATTGGGTTAGATTCAAGATTTCGATTAATAAAAAAAAAACGAAGCGTAAGACTGCTGAGCAATTTAATTAGAGCAATTCTTGTGATACTGACGTTAATGTAATAATTTTGTATGTAGTCAATTACACGACTACTTGTCAAAATTCAATTGAACCTAACGTTATTCCAGAATAAATTGAAATCAGATCTAGATTGGGTTAGATTCAAGATTTCGATCAATAAAAAAAAACGAAGCGTAAGACTGCTGAGCAATTTAATTAGAGCAATTCTTGTGATATTGATGTTAATGTAATAATTTTGTATGTAGTCAATTACGCGACTACCTGGCAAAATTCAATTGAACCTAACGTTATTCCAGAATAAATTGAAATCAGATCTAGATTGGGTTAGATTCAAGATTTCGATCAATAAAAAAAAAACGAAGCGTAAGACTGCTGAGCAATTTAATTAGAGCAATTCTTGTGATATTGATGTTAATGTAATGATTTTGTATGTAGTCAATTACACGACTACTTGTCAAAATTCAATTGAACCTAACGTTATTCCAGAATAAATTGAAATCAGATCTAGATTGGGTTAGATTTAAGATTTCGATCAATAAAAAGAAACGTAAGACTGCTAAGCAATTTGATGTGAACAATACTTGTGGTGGTAGTACCGCAGTAACAGTTTTTTAATACGTTGTCAATCATGCTACTCATCCTATACCTTACCCTGATAAAATTCAATCTCCTCCAAACAGACTTGATGAAATTAAAATTAGATTTAGGTTATACGTCTCCCTCGACAACATATTAAAAAACGATCAAAATAAAGAACAGCTTTTGTAAATTTCTACCAAGATCCAAATTATGTATAGTCGTCGTAGACAGCGGTTTTTATGCATTTTTACCGATAATGATTAGGTTTAAGAAGCAGTAAAAAAAATTGGAAGGACTTATTAAACTTGAAAATTTTTATTTCGCATAAAGATCCGCTGTCTAGTCATTATCGTTCATCCTCTTAGAAGTCCCATCTCACGTAGCTTGGATAAATAACCCGAATCACTACAAACTCTTCGAATGTATAGCTTAGATGTAGCTCCTGACATAACACGTACTCGAAATAGTAGTCTAGCGGTGAAACACGGATGTGCGAATGTTAACGAGCAATGTTAGCGAACGGAGTGTGTTAGACGGACGTGTCACGTGGTTTTAATTAAGCGATGTTGGAAGAAGGCGGGCCTCTTTCGACAACGGTATTTGCGACAGTCGCTCGGGCCGTTCGTCCGTGTTGCAATTACGCCGCCTTACGCGCGGATTTAATTATTCTTCGGCGAGACGCGGCGACGTTCGTCCCAATTAATTACTGCTGGTCGCTTAGCCGACTAAAAACGTGCGGCGCGATTCAAAAGGCTGGGGAACGGAAACGGAACCCTTTGCGGTCCCGCATTGTCCCAGTCCACGGGAACAGCTCCTCCATTATTCCGTTTCTTCGTTCGCGCAAGGGTGACGCGGAGTACTTCCTTGTCAAAGAAACTCAGCGAGCGTAGTTAAATAGTTGCATGGATACCCTAATTAAAAGATAGCCACCGCTGTCAACATGTGAAGTTGATGAGCTTAGAATCTGAACAGTTGCTTTCTCGATTTCCAGGACAAGATCCCTGTATGCGTGTACATATATGTGTCTCCTGTATTATATGTATAGTTAGATGTTAGATGCAATGACCGTCGTCGTGACTGACTTCTAACAGGTGATCCCTCTCTTAGAATGTAGCTTCCCTAGATCCTACGTTTAGTCCCTAGATGTCGCAGATGTTAGCGATATCCTCTTGTCACTGTGCGACAGTGTTGCAGCTTCATTGGCTGATCGATGACGTGCACACACGCCGACCTGGCTTTAACTATGTTCACCGTGAGAGTCGTTGTCCGACCTGTCTGATGAGCCTGTTTACGAAACGGTCGATCAATGATCCGAGTTCTCTACATTGACCGATCAGGAGGGCTATTGATCCGGCTCGAAACGAATTTAGATACTGATAGCTGCAATCTATTGACCCTTCGAGCTAATGGACGCGGTCACTGTCACTGTCATTGTTCCGAATAAATACTTTCCCGAACCTTGTAGAAGCATCCCCCATTATTAAATTAATGGTTCTTTTGATCTAGAGATTAAGAGCTCTGTGTCTGCTGAAGCAGCAGTTTTCAGACTTTGAGATCTACAGATCCTGCCCTGTAGCAGAAACGAAATAGATATTCCATTGATTAGTTTATTTCAGAATGAAAAGTACTTCCTTGTAGTCCTCGTAGAAGTATTCCCGATAATTAAATTAATGATTCCTTTGATCCAGAGATTCAAAACGTTGTATCTGCTGATGTAACACTTTTCAGAATTTGATACCTACTGATCCTCCCAGTTACTAAAATGAAATGGATATTCCATTGATTTATTTATTTCACAACAAAAGGTACTTCCCTGGACATTATAGTAGCATCCCCAATAATTAAATTAATGGTTCTTTTGATCCAGGGATTAAGAGCTCTGTATCTGCTGAAGTAGCACTTTACAGAGTTTGGGATCTACAGATCGTCTCAGTTGCCAAATGGAAATAGATCACACCGATTTACATAATTCAGAATACATTTAGGTATTTCCCTACACCTCGTAAAAGTATCCCAATAATTAAATTAACGATTCTTTTGATCCAGATATTCAAAACGTTGTATCTGTTGATGTAGCAGTTTTCAGAGTTTGATACCTACCGATCCTCCCAGTTGCTAAAACGAAATGGATATTCCATCGATCAATTTATTTCAGAATAACAGGTACTTCCCTGGACATTATAGAAGCATCCCCAATAATTAAATTAATGGTTCTTTCGATCCAGAGATTAAAAATCGTGTCTATCTTCTGAGCATACTTTTCAGAGCTCGAGATTTAGAAAACAAAGTAGATTCCATTAATTAATTCTTTCCAGAAGAAATGTCGGCAGCTACGGTAAAGACTGTAATCTTTGGACCTCGGAGAACCATGATTAGTAATTGCACTGTGAGTTTGAGATCTACAGATCCTTGTCAGTGACCACAGCAGGTTGCGTCGTTCAGCAAGACTGGATTCATAATAGGATTCATCGGAGGAAAGGAATTCAACCGGGATCCTCGGTCGCTCTCTGTAAAACTAATAAAGTTTTTCTTCGAGCGAATAAACTGTTCCAACGAAGTTTCATGTGTTTTTCATTGCCCCGCCCATTCCCCGTACGTTTTATCCGGCCGTCGTTAGTAATAATCATTCTGATAGCGTATTAACATTCTGTTTATTTCTCCCTAAAGTTTGTCTCTCATATAACGAATCAACTGTGACGTAAGCATGCCGAAGTGCACGCGTGCAGCCCCGTTCTTTCGATTGGTCTATTTCAATATTTCGGAGGCCCTTTTTCTTCTCCAGAGATTAGACTTGTTCCTTTCAACCCTCATCCACACGGGTAATTTTTTATACGATTCTGCATGAAGAGGTACCCGGGTACCCATATAGGTTACTGCATATTATTATTAATTATATAAATTAAAAAAATATATATATAATAAAATAATTATTTTAAAAAATTAAATATTTTAGTAATTATTTAGGAATAAATAATTTTTTTATATAATTAGTATTGTGAAAGAATAATTTTTAAATTTTATTAAATAAAATGTTTTTTGTACCTTATGTATCAGGGTTAATTAAATTTTAAGTATTTTTAATATATTTCTCGAATATAAATGAGCTAATTAAATAAAATTGTTTTTGTTTCATAAAAATTGTGAATATTTAATTAGATGTGAAATGTAATTCGAAGTTTTAGATATCTAGTTTTTTTAGAAATGAATCTAATTCATATATTTATTTATTTATAATATATTTATTTATAAATAATAATATATATATTATTATTGTAGCATCATCGTCGCTCCCAGCGAGGACCCTTGGTCCGTGACGAGCTGGCCCCGTATGACCTGGAGATTTTTTATGGCACGTCTTCGATACTATCGAGCTTTTCCGCCAGCCAAATCACGATTGCATAGGATCTAATTTGCCTACTTGAGCCTTGTGGTACCCGGGTACCCTCATCATAGCTAATGCGAAAAAAAGGTTTGGGAGTTTTTTTTTGTGAAATGTTGTATAAAATTTTTGTTTAATTCCACGGATATTAATTCATCCAAAGTAGATTTGAGATGTCACAAAAGATGAAAGACTTATCAATTGAAAAATATTGAATATTATGCGAATCAATTTGAAATAGGTACCCGGGTACCACGTAGTGTGGATGAGGGTTAAACGGGTCCAGTAAATGAATTTTCTTATGGAAGATCGGGGCTGGCCGCGTCGACGGTTAAAAATACGTAAACCGTTAAAAATATCATCGAGTATATCGGTCGTAACAAAACTGGAGGAGATTACAGTGAGTAATAAGACGGAACGACTAAAGTAACGATCAATCGTCGGGACAGGGAGTCGGTACAGATTTCTTTTTGCTCGCAGATCGATCTGCTGGGAACACGTGCGAACAGGTAAGTAATTGCTTGCGACGCTTATCGTTGATTAACCGGCTGTTAATCAACCCTGCAACGTGCCTACGTCTGTATGCACGTGTCCGTGGTCCCTATGCACAAAAGACTAAGAATTGTTTTCCTCAAAGAAGCAACTTTCTTTGCGAAAAAGCCATCCTGTCGCGTCAGTTGCGTTTTCTAGGTCGTATTTTGCGCTGGTTCTTAACGTTAAGCTACGTCCACACTGGAGCAACTTCGAGCAAAATTTTCTCGTCTTTCGTTGCCCTCTCCTTGTTATCACTAATTAAATGAAAAACAAGGCATCAGTGTGGACGTAACTTTAGATTGCGGAAATTTATGCAAACCTCAATTCCAAATTTCGTAGAGCAGCAAACAATCCGAATGACAAAACGCAATCCGCAGTCTATTTATCGTGTCCGATACAATGGTTTTGAAAAAGTAATTTACGCCGTTCTTTCGCGATGTCTAAATTTGCTATGCTTATTCGTCGATGTCCTAAATAGTGAATTAATCGTTTCAATAATATAATACATCGTTGAACCACGTGCAAACTGAACGTGTATTTGCTAAAAGATCGTCAAATTTAATGTAATCTTTTGTCGCGTGAATTCTGCCGACAAAATGACGGATTGAAGATGGCGAGTAGATTGAAACGGCGGATCGACAATGGCGGATAGATCGTTTTCAGGTCGACAAGGTCCTCGTTGGAGGGGAGTCGATGATTTCGCTAGCCTCGTCTCCGTCGATCGTTTTTCCTGTGGGATTCAGGCTTCTTACAGGAAGGTGCTCCAGTAGACGACGTTGAGGATCAAGAAGGAGAACGGGAAGAAGAATCTGGAGAACTTGTCGATGTAGATCGCAGTCGCGCGACCCTCGCAGCAGGTATCGTACTGAACCGTTGCTGGCCTCACTGGACTTCTGCTTCTCTCGGATTCATTCCTCATTGGCGTCTGTCGAAAGAACGCATAATAATTCATGCTGATCTATTGCTTAAAGTATATAGGTAATTATTAAATTTTCTAAAACATTTTAAAAAATTTTCCTGAAATTCTACGAGTCCAAAGATGGAGAATTTGGCTTCACCAAATTTTTCTTCTCTATTATAGGGTTGATGCTTGTACTGTATCTGTGTGCAACGCTGTATCAAAAATAATAATAAAAATAATAATCATAATAACAATAATAAAATAATAATAATAATAAAAATTAAATAATAATAATAAGAAGAATAAGATCAAATCGAAAAGGACGCCGCGATAATAAAAATAAATTAATATTAATAAATTAATAATTACAAATAAATACGGCTTTTCCTTGCACTATTTTAACATTGTGCGATACTTAGACATTGTATCCTCGCGAAGACACCAATAATTTCGATCCAAGAGAAAACTTTACTGATTTCAAGCGTTTGTCAATAAATGTTCATGCTCCCACATAATTAAATTGACGGATTCGAAGAGAAATAATGAAAGCATGATTTTCACATGAAAGAAGTAGACTCTCTAACGTCTACAAATGTTCCGACATTGTATTTTTACAACCGGCACAATTGACACATTTTCCCAAGCAAAAGCATCACGAATCACTGCTTCCCAGAGCACGCGAAGCACAGTCCAGGGAGCAGGACAAACAGAGTATCAGGTAAAACAGAACACGTTGCAACATTAATGGCCGCATCGGACCAGTGTTTTCACAGGGAAAAGCTCGATGCCGTTCAATTACGGTATCGCGATACAGGACGATAGCTTTCACTGTTATTGTTGCGTCGTTACGTGACGAAGCAGTGGCGTCAATTAGCTTTTAGTCCCAAGGCAACTGCTTCATTAATAGACCGCGGATTTTATGCAGTTACGAATCGAAAATTGTCCTGTTCGAATCATTATACTGACTAATCCCTTGCATAATCACCGTCACACATTTCAAGTATCCCATCACCGAATGTGTACAAATAAAATAATAATTGTGCACATTACGAAAAAATGAAGTGGTCTGAACAAGAACTTATGTTTCAAAGAATAAAAAATTTTTTTAAGTGCATTAGTTGCAGCTAAAATATTTCTAATTAATCCCTGTCCTTCGCTGTTGAATCTCATTTTTCACAAATATTTTCAATCTAGTCATTGAAACCAGTTCTTCTTTAAAGAAACGAAACAAAAACATTGGACTTGGAAATGATTGACAATTATATTATATCAATACGAATTATACAATAATTTCCCAGTCAACGTTCGCTGTGGTGGCTCGAATTCAAGTTTAAAGATTAAAATCTCGGATCTCCGGGTTTTTCATTCGAGTATTGTGACAGAATCTTGCCCCGAGCCCTCGTGCACCGGTTCCTACATTAAAATTTGAAGTTCCCGGGCGTTAAACAACGAACTTCTGCGGAACTTCATCGAATCCTTCGCAGACCCGACGTTTTCCCCGGTGGGCCCGTAAAACCTTCGAAATTCCTTCGTTCTCGAGTCGACTTTCGACGTCCACGCCGTCGATATTAACAACCGGAAGTGGGGCCGACGTCGACGCGAAGTTGCCATTGAGTTTCAGCTCTTTAGAGCCTCGGGACTTCCGCAGTTCCCTCATTTCGACTCGGGAAATGTTTGTTCAAGTGAGAAAAGCGGCGTTTTCGCGACCCCGGTCGCCATTCTCCGAGCCACGCAGCCCCATTACGCTCTGCTTCCAATTTACAGAGCTGTATTACCCCGTAGACACCTTGGAAACGCAGTTTGCCAGTTTTTCAGAACCGGATTATTTGTGTAAAGTCGAATTTTAAAACCTTCTTTACCTACTAGAAGCTGTATCTGCCAATTACTTGATTATTCAGTGAAGGATTAAAATGTTGACTACAGTATTTTATCCATAAATGTCCCAAAAGTCTGATCTGTAAATGTCCCAGATCTATCTCCACTATTGCGGGCTGTACCCCCTTGTGGGGTTACGAAGCTCGAGACGCCTCGGTTGCCGAGAAATATGATACCATGCGGATCGGATATATCGGTGAGCCCGCCGAATCAGCATTTCCAACTTCTCTATTTTCCATTATTTTTTTAGGGGACTTCGATGACCATATTTGTGACATTTTTCTAGTAAAAATTATACCAAATATGATATAATTACGATGATATTTACTTGTGTAATAGACAATTAAAGTTTCAGGCGCAAGGAAGGACAGTCCGCAATCTTTCTTTCCCATACTTCTTCGCGCCCGAAACTTCAATTGTTTATTACACAAGTAAATATCATCGGAATTATATCATATTTGGTATGATTTTTATTAGAAAAATACCACAAATATGGTTATAGAAGTCCCATTAAAAAATGATGAAAAATAAACAGGTTGAAAATTGGATTAGCTACGTTTACATTTCTCGGCTGTCCTTCTCTACGTTTGGCAAAAGAATAGTGTCCCTGTCGCATAAATGTCCCTCGGCAGACCCGTGCTGGGGACTTATATGGATAAAATACTGTATATATAATAACCGGTTATTATACATAATCACCAGTTTATTACATTAACCGTAACATAGACATCTTTCAAGGGTCTGTAGAAAACTGTTGAAGTTAAACAATTTATTTCACAACAATCTGCAACTCCTCCACAAAATTAATATAATAAAATTATGAAACTGTCCAGATCGAAATTCCTCGCGTTAATAAACAAGCAATCGAGCGACAAACCGCGACACAACGGCGGCAGAAAGTTCGCTAAATATTCTCTCGAACGCTCTTCAGAGTCCTATCGAAGACCACGCGTACCCATCGAGCAATCGTGCGAGTGCAATTCGAAATTAATGGAATTGCCGAGGCAAATTTATGAAACATATGTCAAACGAGCTGAGTATGTTCTCTATGTTTCGAGGCAATACTTTCGGGTAAATCGTAGATGCTTTCCGTCGGCTAAAATCGAGACGGAATCCGCCATTCGGATACAGAGGCACGCGGCGAACTATTTGCGCGTGTTACCAAATATTCCCACGTTTACCTGGAAATTTACACGGCTCGGAACATGAAGAATTCAAAGGCGAATGCGAGCGGCACGCCGTTAATTAGCCACCGAGCCTCTTTACGAACGACAAACGTTCCCTACCTAAATATTAACGTGCTAATCGTGGTCTTGATTGCCAGAATGTTTATCCTCCAGCGAAAACCGGCGGATCGACTAGCTTCTCTTTCACTTATTACTCGACCGAGTGCTTATAACCTCAACTAACTCTCGGAACGATGTGTCAATTAACTAATTTATAAGAGAAAGTCGGGCAAAATGGTTCTGATTTGGGAATTTTTAGTGGCCACAATTTTAGACTGGTTCCAGGAGGCTGTAAAAAATGTTCAGTTCAAATAATTCATTTTTTAAATAAGATCTAACATTTACTTGGAAAGTCTGTTTTTTCCATAGCTGATTAAGAGGTTAATTATTCGTGTAAATAAAAGAATCTATCTTTTTATTTCTAGAACCATTTAGACAATAGTTTGTAGAAAAATCTTGAGCCGAAAATATTTATTTGTTTAGATATTATAACATTTACAACGGAGTTGGTTATTCATTTCGGAAAAGGGATCCTCTATAACAATTTTTATTTAATAAATGACTGAGTGAACATGAATTTGTGTACGTTCATCTACACGTACACAATAATTTACAGAATGTACAGAAAAATGTTCAGCTTGGAAAGTTCATTTTTTAATAAAATACAAACGATTTCTCCAAGAGCCACATTTTTAAATTGAAAAGTAGTGGTTCCACTTGGACTACAGGTTATAAACAATTCTAAAATTGCTAGGAACTTAGAAAGAAGATCAATCGTACGACACACGATTCCAGAGTCAATTTCCCACGACGATAAAGCTCCGGGAAAAGTTCTCGAACACCTTCGATCCCCGAAATTCCCATAAATTGCGAGTTTTCAATTTCGTCGAGCGTCGCGCGTTATTTGATCTTCAAAGTCTTCGCGCCGGTGAAATCGCAAGAGTTCATAGCTCGGATGTGTTAATTAAACTTGTCGCGCGTTTAAGCCGGCGATGTCGGTGTCCTAACTGTGTCAGGTGTTATTAGAGCTTCAGCTGTACCGGGTGTTCGCGAATTTCCACGGTCGAAACCCCGTTTCCGTCGGAAACGACGAGATCCTGGTGTTCCGGAGCGATTTCACGAAGAATTCGTTTCCGGACGACGTTCCACGTGAAATAGGAGCCACGATGCGTCTTTCGCGGTTTCCTGCACATTTTTCTCGCCTGGTGGCGCTATCAATTTTTTAGCGGGCGCAGTTGTTCGTAGACGTGGAAAACCGCTTGTTATTTATTTATTTCTGCGGCCCGTGTGCGCGACGCTTCGAAACATTTAGCCGGGCGCTAATTGTAAGTCCGAGATGCATAATTCTCTAGCTGAATACGAAACGAACTTCCCCTCGGACTCGACCGCCGCATGAATTATAGACGCCACCGTCTAAAACGGACCGGTCTCTCCCTTTCGGAGACATTCCGTATTTTTACCCGACTCTATCGCGGTCACCAACGGCTGAAAATACGCCGGCGATCTTCCTGTCTACTCCAAGGGCCGGTTCTGACGGTAATTAACGAGGTCGCGAATTCACCGCAGACGTAGGACCCGAAAACCGCCGGATTTTACCCAAACAGTCACTCTCTTCGCCTTAGACCCCATACAGATAACCAGAAACGTCATTACTAATTTTTTATCATTAAGTTAAGTAATTTCGTCATAAGAAATTAATTTTAATGTTATTTCTTCCGTTAATGATTATAATAGAGGAGAGAATAATTTTGAATGCCACTTCTCAATTTTGCTACAAATGCATAAAGATAATTAATTAATTAATTTGTCAGTTTTAAAGTCCTTAAAGATTGAATGAGACGACCTAAAGGTAGAAAGACTTTTATAATTTTATTTTGAAAGGATGAAATGAAGAAGCGAATGAGGAAAATATGACAAGGATTCTATTAGGTGGACATTAATTCTCACTTTGAACTCGTCGATGGCTTCCCTGAGGTCCTCGTCGGAGTATCCCTTCATTGCCTTGGTGGCGACCGGTCCCATGTAGTTGTTGACAACGGCGAATTCCATCAGCGAGAGGAACACGAACACGCTGCACGAGGACATCCACACGTCGATGGCCTTCACGTACGAAACCGGCGGCAGTGATTGCTGGGACTGCGTGTTCTGAGTCGCTGCGGGAAAACGGAAGCGTTTCTCGGTCAATGGCTGGCCATAGTGTTCGTTCGTTCGTCAGGTTCTTCGATTCGCATGCGAGATTGCTCTGACCCGTTGGCTAATATTGAATCGTCGTCCCACGGTTCACCGGATCTTCCCCTCTCTTTCTCTCTCTACGTCTGATTTACTTTCAGTTGCGTCATCACCGCATTGCTGTTCCCGCCGACTACTAACTTACCCTAAACGCAACTTCTCTGAATTGCCTGTCCAGTCTGTTTTCCATCCTCTGCAAGGAAGAGTGTTCGAGAACCTTGGACTAGATAGTTTGTTGAAGAGCTGCTTCAATTTTAGCAAGGCGGATGCTTTTCATGATATCGTGGCAGCCATGTCTGGGTTATATTCAAATTCTGATGCAACCATTTTTGATCATATTTGCTCAACTACTTTTGAATCGAACGGTAAGCTTCTTATCGAATCCGATACTTCGCAATTTGAACTGGAAAATGTTAAAGTTAGATCGTTCGTAACTCTGGGACCAAATATATCCAAATCCCGAAATCCGAAGGATAGCGATGTTCCTTACTAGTAGACTGTGTAGATGTGCGAAACATAGAACTGTGATGGTGTGAAAAGAATCTTAGAATATTGCTAATGTATTTTGAATTTCTTGAAACTATTTGAAGGAGAAATATGTATATTTTTATGTAGCTAGGATTTCTTATCACATTATTCATGTGTGCTCATAATTGGGAACATGAGTTAGGTGAAAATTAAAAAAGGAATGAGTTCATCAGTTATTTCTATTTAGCAATTTAATATAATTTTTACGATATTGTCACGAAAATGAACCGTTAGATAGTGCCTGTTATTTCAACGTTATATGGAATTCATTTAGTGTTACTATTCTTGCCCATTAAATATCTCGAAACATGAAACGTATATGACTTGGACCATTTTCATAATTACGAGCACAAATACGAAGTAAATTGTTACAGATGTTAACAATGGAAATTATGGAAAACATCAATTGGCAATCTCTCAATCAAACTACTAAAATTCCATTAACCCCCGTAAATTCTAAAACTGAAATACAAATTCAATTTTGTCGTGGCCGATATGTTGACATTAAAAAATACATAAGCATACGCAGAATATAAAATTTCCATTCTTTTAGAAAAATTACAAATGACAGTTCTAATAAAACTGTAACCGTAAAATAAATTGTAGTGCACCTCTGGAAATATTCCACGTGCTATCTGAATACTATGGTACCCAAGATGGTTAGGAACCCATCTTAATAAACTGTAGAGTTGTAAGAGTTGAGAGCGACGTAAAATAAATTTAAAAAAAAATCGTAGTGCAATTAGTAACCTTAGCAAAGATTTGAGAGCGACGTAAAATAAATTTAAAAAAATCGTAGAGCAAAGAGTTAACATAGTATAAAGACACAATATGCTCAGCACTTCCTTACAGAGGATGCAAACGAGCACCGATCGGTGTACCCTCGACCCGAGACTCGCATTTACAAAAACCCTGGCAGTCGCATCTCTCCGATGCATCTTTCAGAAGACAGTCCATCTGTAACCATTGAATTTGGCTCGCTCTCCTTGCAGCCCGAGTCTTTTTAACACGGTGTCCTATTTGCTATGGAGCAGCCTGTACACGGTTCGCATGAATGGGACACGCGCAGCCACGCGAGATACAATGACGGAGCGAGTCAATAGAGAGGTAAAGGAAGAAAGACAGGAAGCAAAGGAGGGAGAGAGAAGGAGCGATGGGGTGAAGGGGGGTGGGGACGGGTTCCTTGAAACCGATCAAAAGACACCTCATTATCCCGTCTCGTCTCGAAAAACGAAACGACGTCCTCTTCCCGGTCGCCACTCCCATCTCTCTTCCGATTGAAGAACAGCTGGGACCGCCCCCGAAATGGCTCGCCCGTTTCCAGAATGTAGTCGCAGTGACGACGACCTTACCGAGGGTCAGCAGTGACGTCATGCCGGAGGGTGACCCGGGGATCGCCGCGGGTTTGATCCAGATCGCGCGATCCAGGACATGAACGGGGACGACGGTGTCTGTGCGCATTCCCATGCATCCGAACGCGTGCATGCATACGTGTGGAACAGGTGATAGACCGGTCGACCGTGATTTAATCACCTAAATCAGGCTATCTAAACACACTATAAAGTGTTCTTAACACTCCGGCCTCCTCCCTCCTTTCCGACCCTCCACGGCCTATACATCCTTGACTCGATTTCTGGCTCGGTGAATCTTTGCCCGTGATAGGCCTCGGAAAATACCCTCTCCGAGCCACTCGTGAAATTCAACCCTTCCATGCTGTTCAAACATGTTGAAAGACGTGATCCCAGGATCATAATTCATCTACTTTTCTGCTTTACTCTTGAACACCTCGGAAACTTCACGATATAATAAATTGAGCATTTTGGTTGATGGAATACACGTTCGACAGATGTAACTAGATGCTGATCGTTCGTTTAACCCTCATCTACAGTACCCGGGTACCTGTTTCAAATTCATTCACATAATATTCAATATTTTTCAATTGATATGTCCCTCGTGTTTTGTGACATCTCAAATCTACTTTAGATGAATTAATATACTTGGAATTAAACAAAAATTTTATACATTTCACAAAAAAAACTACCAAACCTTCTTTTCGCATTCGCTATGATGAGGGTAGCCGGGTACCACAAGGCTCAAGTAGGCAAATTAGATCCCATACAATTGTGATTTATGGTACAGGGTGTATGAAAATTATATGTCACGACCACTATAGCGTGATTCTACACCTCATGATCGGTGAAGATCTGTTAAAAAAACTTCCCGCAAAATTGTCCTTGACTGATTTTTTTAAGGTTTTGAAGGTCAAAATTTTTTTATGATTGCATTGTGTTCTACTCATCGAGAGGATAAAAAGTGTCAAAGAAACCACAGGTTGGAACTTATGGTTCCTTTAATACGTTTATAAATACACAATTTATAAATACACAAAAACTGTGCGTCGAGGAGAAAAATTAAGCGAAAAACTCTACAGGGTGTCCCAAAATTCGTGTACTTCCCGGAAAAGGGAGGTTCCTTGGATCATTTGAAGCAACATTTACCTGTATAAAAATGACGCCAGCGGCTTTGTTTAGGAGTTATTAACAAAAAACACGGACCAATCAGAGCGCGGCTAGAGCAAACGGAGTCCGACTCAGCGACAGGTCCCGCTTAGCGTGGCTGCGCCATTGGCCGAGCCAGATTCAATCTTCTGTAGCCGCGCTTTGATTGGTCCGTGTTTTTTGTTAATAACTAACTGTCATTTTTGTAAAGGAAAATGTCGCTTTAAATGACCCAAGGAACCTCCCATTTCCGGGAAGTACACGAATTTTGGGACACCCTGTATAAGAATTGCATACTGAGATAGTTTCAGCTGTGATAGTTTCGATTAAAAACATGATAAAGCAACACCTTTTTTCAGATAAAAATAGCCGAAAATTGTGAATAAACGAGGAGCTTTGTCTCCTAGAAAAGCCATTATAAAACCATCTGTCTCGCTCTATACTGGCGGTTATATTAATTAGCTCCCGGAGGGGTTGAAAGTGCAGTCTCGTAATTTTTACGAGTTCGCGTGGCCCCGGCATTGAACATGGCTTGCAGAGAGAGGGAGAGTTTAGTAAGAGGTTCGTATTCGCAGGCGCTGGCTAATTAATTTTCTGAATTTACCGAGGGTGAGCAGTGAGGTGACGCCCAGGGTGACTCTGGCCGGGATCGCCTCGGGCTTGATCCAGAACGCGATCCAGGACATGACCACGATCAGGGCGGACGGTATGTACGTGTGGAACAGGTGATAGCCGAGCCGGCGCCGCAGATTGAACACGATCTGTATGCACGTGAAGTTCCCGGTGGAGTACTCGATCGTGCAGTCGGTCGTGTAATTGTTCGAGATGTCGAGTTGCGGCAGCTCGATCTCCGGGTTCACCACTAGCGGGTCCGTCATGTTCCAGATGAACACCAAGTCCTGAGTCGTGTGTGACACTGAAACCGAGAAAGCAATTTCACGCGTCACCACCCCGCGCGGAAAACACCGGCACGCACGCGTTAATCCCTTAACTGGACGGTTTCGACGAAGACCAAAGGGCTTTCACCTTCCCTTTCGCGCGGAGGTCGTGTCGCGATGACGCAACAGAGACCTCGGAACTCCGATTCGCTCGGGTAATGTCACCTCTCGAGACATTTGCGAATTTCGACGCTGCTCTTGCGGATTTTGAGTCTCCCATTGGGCACGATTTGGGGTTTTCGGATTTACAGTTGTCTCTGGGGAGCTGCGTAAGTATATGTGGTAACGGTTTTCTTTTCTTTCGATCGAAAATTATTGTTTACAATAATTAAGCTATTTTGCAACTTTGCATAAAATATTTTCAAGAAACTAATTTCATTGTAATTGCGTCTGTAGGAATTCGTTTCTAATTAGTACGTGGTTGTTCGACCAAATGCAGGAAAAGGAACAATATCTTAAAAATCCATCCAGAAGAGAAAGAAAAAATTATATGTGTTAAGAAGACCACGGATTTTAGGAAAATCTTTCAGAGTACTGTTAGCAGCTAATTTTAATTGATTATATTTATTAAGAGGGAAAGTACATTTTATTCAGTTTCTGATTTCTACTAAATTTTTATTCTGCAAAAGAATCCGCAGTCTAATGATCAAAAAATACTTTCTGACATGCTCGATCGAGCAAGTTAATGTTAAATATCTTTGGCGAAATATTGGGTCGAATCAATGTTCGGTGGCGAATATAAATGTGTTCGAATTGTGATACTTTAGTTGTGAGTCATTGCGAATGTAGATTACTGTGATTAAATACGAGGCATTCATATTCAACGGTTTTATAATTCTCTACGTTATTATTCAATTTCAAGAGCCATCGTATTCAATCGAACAAGCAAAATGAGTTCACATTTATCGATCATATTTTCGTTGCCGTTTCTAACTTCAATTAACTTATTAATCGTTTACTGTATTTATTGTATCAACTCTAATCATTTTAGTATTGTCAGTGGGAATCTGAGATTGGACACCCAACCTGTGCTGATAAGTTTAATGTTAATAATGTAGCTTTTACTGCGGCATAATAAATTTTTGAGAACACATTTCTCGTTGGCGAGTAAAAGAAAATTGTCAATTGTTCTCATATTTTTATAATGTCAAAGGACTGTTTGTTATTCGCATGATTGTACATTATCTATATTGCTTTAAATTGCATAGGGGAAAGTCTTACTATTATTTAGATAGCTACACAATAAGAATATAAAAAGAAACTTTTCTTGTCTTTTTAATCAGAAAATTAAGCCCTCAGTATTACGTACATTAAAGCGAAGGAGGAGCTCATTACCGCGGCACAAAAATCACTATGAATGTCCCTAATAATGTGGTGTGAATTGCGTCTAGAATGATATTCGATAGACGTAAGTAGGTAGGATTCGATTCTAGATAAAGAGTGTTATAGATAAGATAAAAATATATGGCCAAAAATTGAATCGAAAACTAATGAAAAAACATCAACAAAAATAAAAAAAAGGACAAAGTAAAGTGTGCGAGAAGATCTACTGAAAATTGAAAATGCTCACATCCATTATTATTTCATGATAAATTAAGAATAATGTTAAAATGAAGTTCGACCGAAGCATGATAACGCAGTAATCGGTATAATTGCCCTAGGTCAAATATCGAACACTTTCTGTCCGAATGTTTTCCAGTAAAATGTATTATAGGGACTTTGAAGCAGCGTAATTACAACCGAGCCAAATTCAGGGTAATATTTCGTAGGAACAGGCAACCACGGAAATTTGTCATAATTTCATCGTACGGCGTATGCATTGGCGTAGATCAACGTTAACCAGGAATGGATACAAACGCGGGTCGACGCAACGGTCGGCCAGGAGCCCCGATTAAATCTGGCTTTAATGAATTCGCGTGGTCCGGATTTGCGGACGAAGAATTTATGGGAGCCTATCCGTGGTGATATTTTGACAGGTGCGGCTCAAACGTACGCGAGCCTCCTGCGTCTCCGCACGTCGATCGATACTTACGGCTCTCGATCATCATCGAGCAGATCTGCGTGTCGTGCGGATACGACTCAAACTTCATCGCGCAAGACAGCACTAGCGTTAATCTGAAACAGATACGATCATCCCATTATCAATATCCCACCATCTGTCAAACTTTTTTCTCAAAATTGCAATTATCTCAATTCTATCAAAATTTTTCAATAAAATTCGAACCCTCCTCTCTAACCACTGGCATTTTCAATTTTTATTCTGCAAGTTGCAATTTTATTTCTGGCGTGATTGCATCGACCAATAATACAATATAATCTGTACGAACTTATAACTCCGTAAATATTCCACAAAATTGTTTCTAAATAGTATCAGTATTTCTTTGAATACGATTGAATATAAATTTAATAAATAACGAAATAAAAATTGTTTACATCAATTACGAGAAAGGGAAGCCAAGCAAAAGTCTTTCTCCTAGTTTGGTAATTTTAACGAGGTAGAATTCATTAATACTTTTTAATGTTTTTAATCTGTCCACTGGTTTGAATTGCACCCACTCATTTTTCTCATAAATGCATAAAAGCCTGCAGTCTAGAAACAAGTTTCTCGATTATGAAAATTGGTATGAAATAAATGCTGACGACCCGCTAAATGTCGCGGAACGTTCTCAATTTGGCGGGTATTATGTGAAGAGGACGGGATACGGTCGAGCACGATGGGGAAATTGCATTTTTCATTAATCAAGAAGAACCCTTACTTTGACATGTAAAGCAGGGTCTTGTCGTGGTAGAGCCAGAGGTAATGGTTCGGTATCGACATCTCGTGGAAGGTGACCTTCTTCGCGTTCTTGAAAAAGCAGTCCGGCCTCCAGATATTGTGCAGCCAGTCCACGTCCAGTATCCTGTATTCCTCGGACATGTTCTCAGGAAGTCGGAGGCGAGAGTCCCGCCAGCTTTGAGCCAGGAATATGTCGGCGACGTACGTCTGAAACATGGTCGACTTTATCACTGCTTTCGTAGATGGTGCAATTGTCACTGGGCTGAGGATTTGATTTTTTTATCACTACAGCTTTCAATTTTTTGCAAACTATATTCCTAAACTTCATGTCTATATTATCTGGAGAATTTATTTTCTTATTTTGTAGATGTAACACTTAATATTTAATTAAATGTGTAATATTTAATTTCTTTCATCCCATTCTATCTTTTATCCCTGCATTGTATTCCTGGTTTTTATTTCTATCTTTCATTCATAGCTTCATTACAGTTAATTCAATAGATTTTGTCTTCTCCTTTTACTTTTTGGTATATATTATCTGGAGAATTCATTTTCTTATTTTGTAGGTGTAACATTTAATATTTAATTAAATGTGTAATATTTGATTTCTTTCATCCCATTCTATCTTTTATCCATATATTGTATTCCTAGTTTTTATTTCCATCTTTCATTCATAGCTTCCCTACATTTAATTCAATAGATTTTATTTTCTCCTTTTATTTTTTGGTGTAACTTTTACTTCTACATTTAAACTGTTCATTTTTGTTCGTGGCTTTTACTCCGACACTGTGTTTCTAGTCTCTATTTCTGTCTTTCATTTATAGCTTCTATTTTTATACTTTATTCACGGTTTCCATTTCTACAGTTTCTTTCTTTATTTTTAGGAACAGTTTTCGCTTTTACAACGTATTTTTTAAATCTTTTCTGTCTACCCGTTTTTGATAGCTTCTATTTTTGTGTTTTATCCATTACTTCTATTCCTGCGTTGTGTTTACATTTATTACGATTTTATTTTACGTTGTTACAATTTATTTTTATATTTCGTTTATAACTTGGAGTTTTATATTTTATTTTTTCGCGTTTAATTCGTCCCATAAAAGTCAGCACGGGAAAGTGTTTATAAATGGTTTTATTTTATTTGTATGTTTTTCAGAGCAGTTTAAAGCACTTAACGAAAAGCTTATCGGATAAACTAATCGATGCTTTAATTATGCATGAAAATCATGTTTCTGTATGTTCATTTGTTACAATTGGACTGAATAGAAATTCATTTTCTGTGTTATAATCTTATTCATAATTCACCACTTTATGTTGTATTTTATGGCGTTCTGCACATTGTCAATGACATAGAAATCCCAACTAGTTTATATGAAATTTATTTGATCGTTTTCAAAGCATAAAAATTTTCAGTTTGATAATTACAGCATCCGTGATTAATGGTCTTTCAAAATTTTATGCAATGTCTTTACTTTAGTTTGTGTGTTTATAGTCTTTTTTACAACTCCAGGAATATAAAAATTCCTCTTCCTTTGCATGAAAATTTTATGGAATAAAATAGCGATGAAACTGGCGGTTTCGTGACAGGAGTCGCAGCGATAAATGGTCCTTAACAATTTTCAATAGAAAATCGTTGCGTCATAACATTTTTGCGGAAATATATGCCTTTACAAATTTACTTTATACGCTATAGTCTTCTTTACACCGTCACTAATATAGAAATCCTTTTGATCTTACACAAAATTTAATTTATCGCACTCGAGCCATAAAATTCGCAGTTTAATTAATGAACGCCAGCAATGATGGTCTTTAATCATTTGCAAGATAAAATCATTCCGCCAGCATGTTTTTATGCAAATCCTTAGCTTTAGAAATTTATTTTGCATGTCACAGTCTTCTTTACACCGTCGTTAATGTTAAAACCCTTTTACATGACGGAAAATTAATTTCAGCGGGACCGAAACCATGAAATTCGCAGTTTAATGAAGACAGCATCAGCGATAAATGGTCCCTAATAATTTTCAAGATGAAATTGTCGTATCATCGTATTGATTTTCCATGCTCGCAGCTGTTCTAGTCTTAATTTCCACTCTCCTGGACCGTTTGCACCCTCTTTTCCATTTTTGCCGGCGGGCGTTATTTAATTTTAATTGCCCCGGGGCTAACAAAAAGTTCCTCGACGAGGGCGGCGCGACGACTTGCGATAAAAGCGCCTAAAAAGCGTTCACCGAACGGCGGTCTTCTAATTTGCATTCGCATTAGCGCTTTTCCAGGTGGTTTCGCGGGTTCTCAGCTCTGAAAACGCTTCCGTGAACGAGATTACCGTATTCCGAGAGCTTCATTTTTCTTTATCTCTCAGCCAAGCTGAAACTATAACCCGCCATGATAAATATATGCTTGTAAATCCCGTGTCGCGGACGAAACGGGCCTTTAACCTCTCGGGATTTTTATGGTCGTCGTGAAGCGGACATTTTTCAGGATTTTCAACGATCTACGGAGCTTCTGAATATATAAACATTAAATCAATTGTTGTTATACGCGAACACGACATATCGCTCGAAGTCTTTTTCTTAAATTATGTCTCGTTTATTATCAAAGGCTTTTCACATTTTGCTTTAATTGATCACTGATGAATTTATCGTTTAAAATTCATGTAACATGAAGTTTGTTTTTCTCGAGAAGACAAGAGTAATTCTACTGCACCCTCGCGATAAGTGCATCTGATTTTTAAATGGCGTCTCTCGTACATTTTGTAAGATCCTTTGGGACTTTCAGCACAGAGGTTCAGTTTGTTTGTTCACTTTTAGAACGAGGAAGCATTCAATCTTGCACTTTTCATTGGTACATCTTGTTTCCACATACGTGTTTTGTTGCAGACTGCATTTTGTTTAACTGTCATGTAGACAAACAAATATAAAAATAATTTCGACACTTCGATATTTAATGATTCCCACATAAAATCGAATAAGAATGAAACTATAAACCAGTCTCGATGCGAACAATATATTAAAAAATCGATTTCATGTTCTTCGCTAGGAAAATATGAAAAGTCGTTTTATAAACACAATAATAATAAATATTAAATAATATCGATCGTAACTTGCTTTAAGCATAAATTTTTTTATATGCTGTACATTTTAACAACAACAGTTTTCTGTGTATTACCTTGGCAATGGACGATATCATTAATTTAATTATTATTATTATTATTTATTTATTATGAACGGACCGAGGTCCATTTATACAAATGTTTACAATATAACATAGACTTAATATAAATTACTAAGAAAGGACATGCACAAAAAAAAAATAAAAAAAAAAGATAAAACAAATACAGAAAAAACTGTTGGCATAGGGGTATTGATATTATAAGTCAATCCTGCGTAATTTATTTTTGAAGGTTTGAAGCGACCCATTAAAATAATCAATACTATTATAAATAGTGTTGGAGTACGCAATAATTCGATTCGAAATGGACCTCGGTCCGTTCATAATAAATAAATAATAATAATAATAATAATAATAATTTATGCTTAAAACAATAATAATACCTCGACATACTGCAAAATATGTTTGAGCCTGTTTCATGAATAATAACGGAATGGTGGCGTTTGATTTAGGTGAAATTACCATGGACTCCTCGTTTATGGAGTCGAGGCTGAGGACCGTGACATGGAAGTAGACAATGGTCGGCTGTCCCAGGAACTTCGGCGCCCTGTGCTTGTCGTACTGCTTCGGGTTTAAGGGCAGGATGTCCCTCAGCGACAGAGAGGCCTCCTTTCTGCCATACTCTTCGAGGTCCGACTCCCTGTAAGAAAGCAAACGCGAGGAGAAACGAGCCTGACCACGGAACCCGCGCCATTGTCCCTGCAGTTCGAGAACTCTTGTTCGGAAACCATAGTGTCGTCCCTAACATTGTCTACGAATTAACCACCGAATGCTAAACGCGACCGATCTACATTATTCTACGTGTAATTACGAAGAGATCAAACTTATATTCAGATTTCCTATGAATTTTATGTACTTAATTCCTCGTTACGTACCAATTAATTCGTGGCATACACTGTAACTTTATTTTACATTGATTGATTGTAAGAAGAAATAAATGCATAAAAATTGGAGGATAGACTGCGAGT
>CM052336.1:4843159-4938131 GCA_028455595.1 Lasioglossum vierecki | reverse complement strand
CATAGACTAACTTCTCTCTATCTAACCACTGACAATCTACATTACACTTGGCTGATCATGAGCCTCATCTTGATTTTCCTTTTCCGATGAACTGTCCTATGGCGTCTATATAATCATTGACTCATTCTACTTGGTTCCCTACAAATTCCCTGAACCTGTTCGTCTACTTGTGTAAATTCATCTGAATGATCAAAATGAAATTTTTATACATCAACTGTAATCTACAGGAGCTAAGTAAAAATTTGTTGTGCTCATTAAAAATTTATTATGGTCGAAATATATAATATAACGACACTGTTAAACTATTATAATCGTTTTATTGTTTCGTAGCCTGCTGATCATAATCGTAAATTAATTTCTACAACCTGTCTAAATTTATTTCTCTGATCACACCTGTCCTACTTATCTGGCAAGCTGTTTTTTATTGTCTGATCTACTTCCCTCATACATTAGCTTTCTAATTCATTTATCTAATTCTACATCTGCCTCATTCTACTTGCCCGACTGTGAACGATGTTTTAACATAAATTTCTAACCACTTACACAGTTCCACACAATGTACTTGTCCGGTCATAAACAGGTATGAACTACTTCTCCAACCACAAACACCGTCTATTCCATTGTCCTAAACTCAAACCATTTCCTTTTGAATTACCTCCTTAATAGAAGTTCCCCCAAGTCCCAAGTCATACTATACACTATTACGATAGGATAAAACAAACCAATACAAAACATGAAAAAATCACAAATCAATGGCAAAACTTTCCCTTCTCGAAATAAAACGTAATCCCCAAGCGTTCTATTTTTAAAAGTGGGGAATGCTGACTTCAAAAAACGTTCATAATACTATAAATTAACATTTACAGATCGCTGCCCCAAAAATATGTTCAGACTGGTAACAATGAAGATTCTCAAGAAATGTTCATTGTGCTAAAAATAAAAACTCTACATTTGATAAATAATCGAAAACTACATCTATCTCGTGGTTCCCACCAACGATTATCGTGAAAATCACGAGAATCCGTGCCAGTAGAAGACAAAAGGGGTGAAAAATCAGGAAGAAGGTCTCCGGACGAGGATCGCCGGAAATCCTGGAGCAAGCCAATTGAATTTGTAGGGGTCGTTTAACCGGCGAAACGTTTCGCTGGCAACGGTGCACAGGGCGAGACGATCACGTAAATAATTAGCGGTTATTGACTGAGGTGTACCGTTGGGGCGCAAATGGGAAGGACCTGTTCTCCTGATGTGTTTTCTCGGGTTCTGTTCTCCATCTCTGGGGGGTGCGTTACCTTTCGATCTTCGGAAAAAACCGGTACCCGCGTTTTCTCGCCGAAAGTCGAAACGTACTGGAAGATAAGCTATCGACCTTAATATGCCAGGCTTCGACCTCCGTGGAGAGTACCGGTTCGCATATTTCCTCGCTGAAACTCGACACAGTCGCGGGTGATGCTGGGCCAAGCTTCGATCGTCGCCATATTGCAACCGGACGAACCGTGGATCCGACCCTCGCTTCGAACTGACTCTAGATCGCAGTTTTCGATCACTGTCCAGACAACCTTATAGTCTTCGAATCTCATACTGCATACCTTAACACTTAGCACTCGCGTGGTGAATTCAGAGTCACCACTAAAAATTGCTGTATTATCATTTGCCAATATTGTTTATATTATTAACCCTTCACTGCATGATTTTTTAGTTGGGATGAAAAAATTGAAAGAAGGTCAGTTATTGTGTTTTATTTAACGGGAAAAATATTAAAAAACTTGAAACAACATTTTCAGAAAAATAAATATACATGGTAAGAAAACACATTCTTAGTTTACTATATGCCAGATTTTTTAACTGTATCAGATATGATACACTATGCAGCGAAGGGTTAAATGTGTTGATAAAATCAAAATTGGTAATAGTTTATAATCGATGGCTGTTGCCAAGACAATCGAGGCAAGGTATGTTAAGAAACAGAAGACAGATTTCTTCTGTTAAGCTGAGCAACACGCACATATAATAAATTTCTTTTAAAAGAGCCATACACGATGGAATTATTCTAGGTCGGAAGAATGTTTAATTTTCGAGTTAAAACAACTCCGACTGCAAAGGGTTGAATTGATCTCTCAGTTGTTTCAATATTTTTCTAACGCAAAATAAAAATTTCTTTTCACTCTTTTCCTGATTTTCGAGGCAGTCAAGCGTTGGGAACGAGGCTGTGGTAAATGAGACTGTCGACAATGCCAGAGCCGACTCGAAAGGAGGTCCAGAAGATAGGTTCATCCACCTTGCAAGACAGCCACGATCTCCTCGATCGAGATGCAAAGAGATAGAGAAGGAAGGCTGGAGAGCTTTCCTCCAGATCTCGATCGAAAGTACAAGGAGATATTGATGGACGATCAATATAGAAGATCGGGAAAGCTCTCTGCCTTCGATCGATGCTAATCTCGAGTGTTCCGGTTCGCTCGCGGCTGTTTAACTTCGAAACATGCTCGCCTACTCACGGAAAGTGAAGGGCCGCCATGTCAAAGAGCGTGTACAGGTAGCAGCATAGGATCACCAGAGAGTGTCTCGTCATTCCTGGAACAAAAGCGAATCCATTTTAATTATTTCCAATTCGATTGTGGAATACGAATTGCACCTTATGGAAAGTGGTATGTAGACTGCGAAACATTACGAGGCATAAAAATAAAAATTCTTGTTTGCATTGTTTAAATTGTTTTACATTTAACCTATTGTAGAGTGGCGTGTAGATTGAGGAGGCAGTCTCTGCGAGATTTTCCAGGAGAACGTCGAATACGGTTTCAAAAATATTTTCTCTAGCGAGACTGAAGGATCGCGCAATCTCGGCGAACGTTGGAACTCCGGAGGAAAGATGAATTTCCAAGGGGTGAAAGCGAATCGAGGAAGCTTCACGAACGACGCGAAACGAAGATTCCGTGGAGAGACTCGTGTCCACGGGATTCTATCAGCGCTATTCGGGGATTCAGGTCGCAACGAGCGGTTGCGACGCCGCTATTTCGCGAGTGCAATTTTTTCCCGTCGTATAATATCCTCTAGTTTCACCGTGTTATGCTTGTACCAAAAATCTCTCGAAATCTCGAGCATTACGATTCACCCGTATTATTTCCGGATTAGAAATGAGTTGAAAAATGAAAGATAATTGTACTCCAATCAAATTGTACGATAAAAGTGCAAATTAACAATGTAATCATGATTATGATAATAATTTTATTGACGTGATATCGGATGGTCCATTGAGGTTGTGGATTAAATTTAATCTAAATGTTCTAATTAATAAATTCAACAGCAAATACATTTTAATTCCATTTGTCAGAATTTGAATTTTTTATTAATATCCATTAATAACGTTGGTTACAAATTTCTTCAGAGATCAAACCAACCATTGTTCTTAACCCGTTTAGATCTGAACCCAATTGAGTCTTCAGAATTTTGTAGAATTTTGGTTATAAATATGCATGGACGTGTGAAAGTATTCCTAAATATACAGAAAGAGAATTCATGTAACAGTTCCTGAGAACCAGCCGTTCCATTTACGATTCAGTCATATATGATTCAGGTTCATGCATATTCAAAACTTGAGCATGTACGCCAGTAAATTGATTTTAATGACCGCATATGTACTGTGTATGACGCGGTCTAAATGAGTTAAAAGAGCTCTGTTCGAACTTGAATATTTTATTAAAAAAATATATGCTCTCGTATAGTTTTTATCAAAAGGAACGTTACTCTTAGGAACTTCTTCAGAAAGTATTCTTATCGAACAGATATTTCAGCATGTCCACATCATTCACCTACGTCATCAGCAACCATTTATTCCTTCCGAATACAACGAACAAATTTTTCACTTAATTCTCTCATAGTTAAAGTAAATTATGATTCCGGATTTTATGCACTTGAATAATTCAAATTCAAATCAGTGCAAAAATTAAAAGAATTGAACATCTATCCTCAAAGAAAGAATTAAATCTGACTCCTATCTCTTGCAACTGATGCAGAAGATATTGGCAATTTAATGGGATAAAATTTTTGTAGTTACAATTAAATTCATTTCGTTAATCCTCCACGTTTAAGTGTTCGTAAGTGAAGATAATCATTCGGTCAGAGGATTAACGAAAAAATCTTTCCATCGAAAGTGCACTTGAACCAAACACACATGCGTTTATGGAGAGGGTTGAAAAGCTTCGGCGATTCTTTTTATCTCTGATTTCGAAGGCATCCGGGGGTTTTGTAGGACGGTTGTTCGGTAGCTCCCTCGAGCAACCGAGAGCCGGCTCGGTCGATGGTGCCGCGGACAAGTTTCTTTCTAGAATAGCGTGTGCTTTTATTGGACTGGATATATCGCGGATGCCTGAACGCCGAGGGGGCGCGAAGCCTGTGATAGGCCGATCGGTGCTGCGATAAGAGCTGCGGATCGCCGGGAGTTAGTAATTCCCGTGATTCACCGAAAACCCTCGCAAGAGAGGTTCGGTTAGCCCCGAAGCACACCGTACAGCGATCTACGAAAATGGAAATTAACGGGTCCGTTGTCCCTCGACCGGTATATGGGTCACTATTATTCTCGCCGGAAAGTCCGCGAGCCCCGTCCCTACTCGAGAATAACAAATACTGCGTGTATAATTAACCTGGAAGCCATTTTGAGGCCAACCAAACGATACACTGTTCTCCTAAAGAACTCTCTCTCTCTCTTCGTCGTTTCCAAATAAAACTGTGGATTCGTCGGACACTTTACCTCACAACTATCTTCAGATTGAACATTTATTTCGGGGCGAGTTTAATTTTCTCAGCTCTTCATTTTTAGTGGAACAGTAGGTCGACGCTTGACTCGACATACCTGCTTCTATTTAATGTTTTTTATCGGCCGCTGACCATTCTTCAATATTTATTTATTTACTTTTTCACAATGACACGCTGAATGAAAGCTCGAGTCAAACAGGGAACTCAGAGGATTTACACAGCTTCGTGCAGAGGCCCTTTCAATTCTTTTTTTCCTCGATGGCTTATCTATTATTATCTATTAGGGGAATTTATATATTATTTTCTGCTAAAGTATTGATGGAGCTTCGGATTCCCAGATTCTTTTCACAGTGACACATTAGACGAAAGCTCTAGTCGAGCAGGAAACTGCCGAGCTTCCATAAAGCTTCATACATCGGCACCTTCAATTCTTCTGTTTCAGTGGAACAGTAGGTCATTATTTTCTGTTATACTAACCGAGCGCTAGGCTGCAGAGTTTCTACGAAGCTTCGTGCATGTGCTCTTTCACTTTGCGCTCATGAGATAACGTTACTAATTGCTCGGGTTTATGACAAAAATATATTGTTGCATTATTTCTAACTATTCAAATTTGAAAAACAGAGAATATATAGACAATTGATGCAGAAAAGTATGTAGCACAAAAATCAGTCTGGTCATTAATTTCTGTTTAGCAATGGCAGATTACCGGTTATTTTAACGAATCAGAGATCTAGTTTTAATGAAACAGTGATTGACTATAGGGATCTGCAATTTCCCGGTGCAAGATCCAAACGACTCACCGATCAGCTGCACATTCTACCGTGGCGATCTTCTTTGTCGAACCCAGCGCTCAGCTCCGGCTGGCTCCCCCGGTTGCTTTCCTTATCACGATCGCGCGGCCGGCTTATCAACCCACGAGCCACGTTCGCCGGACGGTCCCTCGAATATCCATCAAAGTGTTTGTTCGTTTCGAGGCGTGGCGATCGGTTTCGATCGGCGATGACCGATCATCGGTTCGCGAGTGTCGCTGGCCGTGGCCGATGCGATATGTTTCGCTCGTCTCTGCTTCGGCCTGCTGGGAAAACGGACGGAGAGAGGAAATCGAACGCGATCGAGATTCAAAGGAACCAACCCGAGGGGTGGGGGCGTTTTCCGGTGACTCGACCACAGGTGTCGTTGTTCGATTGCGCACGGTTGTTGTTTCACTTCCGGCGCGTGCGATCGTGCGAATTTTTGTCGGGCCGCGATATACCAGCAGCTCGAGGAAACCCCTAGAAGGATCGGGGACGCGCGACTCGCCGGTAACAGGCGAAGGGTTGATTCGCCGTTAGGCCACTGGCCACTGACGGGGCTTGCTGGTTCTGTAAACCACCCGTCGGTCGCTGCCTCTAAGCCAATTTGCCTATCGACTAACTGATTAAGCCCTACTTTCTTCTTTCATCGTGGTGGACGTGCACGTAGCGATGGGTACCGATGCGTCTCGATCGTTATCGATCCTCGACGACTACGGGCACCGTTCTTGTGACGAAACTGCGTCCATGGCGGGAGAAAATCGCCAGGTTTTCATGACAATCGCGTTCAAGGTTGCTCGGTATTCGGGAACTGATTCACTCTAGTGCTCAGCCCGGATTTATTGTGGTTGGATGACCGTCAATTTGCATGGAACTGTGTTTCTGCTGACCTGATCAGACGTGTTCTTCTCGTTGTTCTACTATATGTGGGCAACGTAATATTATTTCTTTGGACAACTTGAAACTATTGGATTAAGAGCAGAAATAATTTAAGAGAAATTAATAACTTTTTCCCGGTCGAACCATCGTTCTGGAGGAAATTGAGTTTGAAAGTCGGACGCTTTCGAGAGAAGTAGAATCGGTTGGCCATGATCAGACACGTCAGCCAACCGTAACATTTTATTATAGTATTTGTTTTACATTTGAGCTACTCATGTTTGTCATACATCATTCAAGTCCGCATTCTAATCATGATACTTTTACAGAACAGAAAAAATTGTAATCAAGAAAGAGATTGTTTAAAATAATAGATTGTATCATATTAATATTGGGCTGTCTGGATCACGATCATGATTACTTCAGTATTAGTCTGGTCTATAAATTTTGTTAGGTGGCTATCCTTATTCCACGCCTTGGTTCTCGGGATAAAATACGAATTACTACTAATTTGACCACTGGCCATCCTCATTCTACTAAACTGACCACCGAGCATTCTCATTATATTCTTTTAGGATTGTAGATTGTACTCATTCTTCTTTTCTAACCGCAGAGCCCCTTATTCTGCTTAACACACCCATCATTTTACTGGTCACAATATTCGTTTCTTATTTCACTCGATTATACACTATCTTTGCTTCGATCACGACTTAACCCAAAGTTGCACCGTCTAAACTCACTGCTCTGACCATACACCATTCAAACCATCATTTGTCTGACTACAGACCTATTCACTTCACTTGTCTAACCATTTTCGTTCTACTTAGCTGAAATATACTGTTCCAATCCATTTGCCTGCTGGTAGACTGTGTTCATTCCAGTTGTCCGACCACAAACGATTCTAATCCACATTCGCGTCATCAATTCAAGTCTGAGTTTACTTATCTGATCGTAGTCTAACCTAAAATACTTGAAACAAACTCCCAAATAATTCTAGATTTTTGCTTATCAATTCAAATATTCACAGACCAAGACAGAAGAATGCCTCAGTTTCTACATTTATAACAAACTCTTTTAAAAATCATAAAGTGTTGACAATTATTTCATAATTGTTGAACGTCCATGGTGTAGTTTTCAATAACCCTCCAACAATAATAGCAACTTTAATCGTACACGAACAGGCCAACTCCAGTAGCTTAACCATTTCGTTTGATATTATCATATAAAAGAGTATTTCATCCTTCTGGTATAGTCACAGTTGTTAGAGTGGGACTGCCGTAAAGGTTATCCACACTAACACACTGGAAAGATCAATGTCATAGTTGTCAACTTTATTTCTGTTTATAAACAAACTTTCCACCAGCATCAGAGGCATCAAGTCGTGTTCAGTGTGGCTGATTGGTTTCTTATTGGTTCGTTTTGAACTGAAAATTTTTCAACACTGATTATTTAAATATATCTAATTTGTTGGAAATTTAATGAAGTTCAATCGTGCAAAAAATATATAAATAGATTTTTATGAATGGAAACCATGCTGTAAATGTTTTTACATAAAATAATCAAATTGATCAGGCAAACAGTGCATCGAGACAGTACATCGTAATTTTTGATTAAAAAAAAATTGATTCAACGAAATTAAATTTTTAGTGTAATAATGATGATAAATAAATTTATCATTTATATAAGGGAACATTAAAATTTTCGATTCGTACATATCCATTATTTAAACATTCCATCGCATCAGCAAGGCCGTCAAAGCGGACACCGCGCGTCCCGGCAATCTGATAGAAGCGGAAATCCGTTTTTGAAACGACGAGACAGGTTTAATTGTCCGGAAGTGCGGGCGCATAAAAATCCCTGCGAAAGATAAGAAGACACGGCGAGGCGGCGGTTGTTGGTAGAGGCCGGTTAATAAACTCGCCGTAAAGAAGTTAGCCGCGCGCACCTCGCTCACTTAGGAACTGGCTGAACATCAATTCCCACCGTTTCTCAGCGTCTTCGCCATCAAAGAAGGAAATTGCGTTCACCGTTGCCGGATGGCTCTGCATAACGCGGGGCTTTATTGTAAGGGCCGAGACAACGGGGCCGTCTGCAGCCCACTTCCGGTGTGTATCTCGACGGAATTGCGTTTCAGGTCTGAGTCCTCTAGGCTTGGTCGCGCCGCGCCGTGTAATAAAATTTACGCTGTCTCCTCGCGAAACTCCGGATTAATTTCTTTTCGAGCACGCTTGCGAGCTCTGTTCTGCTTCTTTTCGCTTGCACGCGTCTCGCGTCCCTTTTTTAATAACGCGCAGGAACTTCCAAGTGTCCCCGTAGGAACAGCTTGTCCCATATTCTAACACCGAGCGTTCTCTAGTTTAAATAAAGCCCTGCATCCACCTAATTTCGACGAACACGTGCTGCTGCGCGTCGGTTCTTTTTTAGTTCCTCGATGCGACGACAGGTGCTGTTATTTACTTCCCTGGGAAATTTGCGTCCTTCTCAGGAAGCCTAAGCTTGTGGAAGCCGTCGCACAATTGGCAGGATCGAGAAATTTTATTATTTAAATTAATTTTAATTGCTAGTGTAAATTCTTATCGTAAAGGAATTCTCTTCACTTAGAAGAAAAGCAGAGGAAAAATATTGAACAGGTTAGCCAGGGCATCCAGATAGAGATAAGCTAAAAAATATTCAACTTCAAAGTGTTCGTATATTATTTATTATTTAAATTAATTTTAATTGCTAGTGTAAATTCTTATCGTAAAGGAATTCTCTTCACATTAGAAGAAAAGCAGAAGAAAAATATTGAACAGGTTAGCCAGGGCATCCAGATGGAGATAAGCTAAAAAATATTCAACTTTAAAGTGTTCGTATTATTATTTTTTATTTAAATTAATTTTAATTGCCAGTGTAAGTTCTTATCGTAAAGGAATTCTCTTCACATTGGAAGAAAAGCAGAAGAAAAATATTGAACAGGTTAGTCAGGGCATCCAGATGGAGATAAGCTAAAAAATATTCAACTTTAAAGTGTTCGTATTATTATTTTTTATTTAAATTAATTTTAATTGCCAGTGTAAGTTCTTATCGTAAAGGAATTCTCTTCATATTAGAAGAAAAGCAGAGGAAAGATATAGAACAGGTTAGCCAGGGCATCCAGATGCAGATAAGCTAAAAAATATTCAACTTTAAGTGTTCGTTACTATTACAATTTTAATTTATTTTCTCGTGGGCAGAGGGAAAAGTGATTTAGTGAGCATGTTTGGGAGATATTTTTTGTATTTTCATAACCAACATTAATGCGCAGCTTATTCCTGGTGCCGAGAATTTTATTTACTCACAGAGGTGGGATGTGAAATTTATAAGCCTCCATTAATGTGAGTATATTATTTTATTGAGAGAAAAAATGATTTTGTTCTCTGGAAGGTTCCCTGAGCATTTACATAATTAAACAATACTTACACCATACTCTAATGTATTTTATTTATTTGATAAATTACTACCATCCATAAAATTATATATGATATTAATAAATAAAATGGGCGCTAGTATTCGTATTTCTTCGTATATCGCTTCGTTATTTCCAGTGGTAAATTCCAGAGGTAAGTGTAGTTCCAAACACTCCATGGAAAAAGCTATTTTCCGGGGCTATCGAAATCGAACGGTCGTCCCCAAACAACGCACGATCGTGATACCATTCTATTTCGTTCTATTCTTCAGCGTTCCTCTCAATTGTCGAAGCGAGATACACAAAAATGGCCCGTTCGCGAACAAGCGAATCACGAGATCTCGAGATGGTGAATCAAAACCGTATTTTTAACTCGACATCGGCTGCCGCTCACGTCTATCGATGTGCCACCGGAAAAAACTTTCCGCGACTTTCCCGTTTGGCCCATTTTCGCCATCTCGCTGAAGACAAATACGTCGAACCTCTGCGATTCATCTGGAATCATAAAAATTTCAGGCGAGCGGATCTTCATACGTTTATGGTGTGTGAAAATTCTTGATTCCCATGGTAGTCTCCGCTTTATCTTCACACGTTTGTAGTTGGATTCTTCGGTGATAAATACAAAGAGGAAATGATGAATCAACTACGAATCACATCAGAATTTTCCAAAAAAGTGATTATGTGGAAAGATGCGGTAATTACCAATCTCCAGCTTAAGGAACTAATAATAAATTAATTGGTTATCGATCGTAATTTATCTTCAGGATATTAAAAATTTTTATTTATTTATTTAAGGAACTAAGATTTCACAGATAGATAAATATATAAAAAGTTGTCGTGGATGAATTAAAGTAACCTCCGAGATCGTCCGTCGAGCAGATCTCGGAGGCTCAACAATTATGGGCAATCGTTTGGCCTAAATATGAAGTTGTGGTTCCTGGTGGCATGGAGGTCCAAGCATAAAATTGAAACTCGCCTTAACCTACTTCGTCCTCCCTCTGCTCCGCTCCGGATCGCGCAAAGGGGGTGAGTAACAGCGAAGGAGGGTTGGAGAGAGGACGAGGGGGTTCGGTTGGTGTTGACGGTAGAGAGAAAAAAATTGACTTGCCACCCCCGCCTATGAGGGAAAGGAAACCAGCGGAGCAGGCGTGGTCGTCTAACCCGTTCGAATCCAATTATTCGACGAGCGGTGTTTTGACAGCTCGCACGGTTAAACGCGCACCGGTGCCAGCCGACGTCCGCGGCCTCAAATATAGTTTTAAATCCTCTCCGCACTCGGCGAGCAGCCGAGGGGTAAGTGGGGTTAAGCTGGCCTAGTCGTGAGGTCGCGTCAAACGCAATCGTAAGAGGCATGTTACCCGGTTATGCGAACCGCGGTACCGCTTTTACCCCACACCGAAAACATTCCTCGCATTGCAACCAAAACCCCCTTTCCTTCCACGGAAAAAACATGAGAATCGCTGCAAATGTTCCTCCCGGATTTTTAGACATTTCGAGAAATTCTTTTTACAAAGGAACAAGGCCAATAAGGTAACTATACCGATTACTGCGGTATCATGATCGCAGTTTATTTTCATATTATTCCTAATTAATCGTGCAATATTAAAATGTGTGAACAAAACATAATACGACATAAGAAAATATTCGCAGGTTATTTTAATATTATTCCTAATTAATCTCGGAAATATTAAAATGTGTGAACAAAACATAATACGACATAAGAAAATATTATGAAATAAAATCGATAATATTTTGTACCTATTACTGCGGGCGAAAAATAGCCATGCACCAACGGATCGAAATAGGTATCTAAATATTAATAAAAATGATCCCTATGTAATTTGAAGCAGCAAAGCATGTGGACTATCATGTGGACTACAGTTCTCAACGAGAATACATTCTCATTGAATTGTACAAAATTTATTCAGGGCAAAATATTTAGTTTTACGTATTTTCATCTCTTTAGAAAAAAACGAAGTAAAATGTATACCCATAGTAATGGGTACATTTACTCTAATGTGACCATAACACAACACAATTGAAGTGAAAACTCGTATGGGGATAGTACATCTGTGTATTCCTCGCTCGCTAAAGAAGTTTTCGTTTCGAAAACTTGTAAAATACCGGGTGAAAATTGTAGAAAATGTCAGAGACGGGTATCGGTAGATTCTACCTGAAAAAGAAGTGAAAATTAATAACATCTGTTCGGTTCACACGGTTCGTTTGGAGAAAGAGCTTTCTAAAGCCATTCGTAAGCCAAAAAATCTGGAGAGACCGTGGCTCGCATGATCTCGAGGGGCGTGAGGCGTCCAATAATCGTTTGTCGTCGCAGTTGATTACAGATTCGGAAATTAGCACGCGTCTAGTTCAGCGAATATTCGCGCGAGCATTAATTGAATCGGCGGGATGTTTGCTGAATACACACGCGGCTGAAACACAGGGCCGGCATTGGTGTGTTGGGTCCGGGGGTGCCTTGGCAAAACACCGGCGAAAACAACGACACGGTAACGATTCAAATGCTTCGATAGCTTGACGCATCGATATTCGGAAATTCGACAGGCGCGTCCACACGGATACATTTGCATTCCGGTTCCATGAACTCTGTTCGGCTGTGTATCTTCGTTCGAACAGGATTTTTCTGGAAAGGAAAAACAATTACTTGAATCCCTGATTGTAATGGAGAAAGTATATGTATTTTTCACGAATACACAAAATTACGACTGGACACAATAAGTTCGACAAGATATAAATAATATAATAATAAAATCTTGTACCTATTAACTTTTTTTCTTGAACCATACTGTGGAATATTTTTGTTCATTCAATCTTGCTCGTTCCATCAAATGGCTCTCCGATATATTTCTATCTTTTCAATGAACGAGAGGATATTTCCGGTGGACGGAGATCGCGGGACACAGTGTATGTAGGTCAACGCAGAACTCGAAACGTCAGATACGCGTATGCGGCGTCGAAATCTCTAATTGTGCCATACCTAAGGATTCCTCGATCAAACGTGCGCCGATCCCACACACGGACCAACCCTCTCTTTTTCACTGTCGCTTCTTTTTTTTCTTCTCTACATACCCCGTTTTCCAGAGCTGGAAACTGAAAATACCGGTGCACACGTGAACAGTTTTTCCGCGGAGCTTCTCGAATTTAGACGACAGGCTTTTTTTTATAAATGAAAGCACATTTGGGTCGCGGAAAGAGCCGGAGAACGTTTTAAAATTATTTAGTTTCACGTGCCCGCCGAAAAACGTATGCTTCACTGCGGAGCTTTAAATGCGGATACAGGCTTTCCTGAACTAATTCATCGAATCTGCTTATTCTCTTAAGGGTATCAGATTTTTTTTAATGTTTACGTTTTTAATGGGTGTTAATGTTAACACCCATATCCAATAATTTCTTATAAAATTATTTTTATTACACCAATAACCAAATATACAAAAAGTAACTGGTAGATGTTCCCTTATAAAAATGACAAGATTGATTTTATTTTAGACTCTCTGTAGCTTCTATTATAATATGTGCTCTACTAAAGATATCTATACAATCATTTCTTATGAAATTATTTTTATTATATTAGTAATCGTAAAATAAAAAATCTGGAACCGGTCATTTTGATTGACCATTTTGAATGGTAGGTTCAGTGTTTCAAGGAACTTGGAAGAAAGGAGCGAGCATCGTGAAGAATTTGAAGTATTGTTACATTATATTTTCAGCCTGTAAAAAGTATAAAAAAAGGAAAATCAATTTCTGATTCGCTCTAATTTGTAGGAATTCAGGTAGACAATTTTTATTCTGCATAAAGATCCGTTGGCTGATAAAATAAAAGGTCCGGTGAATAAATGTGGAACACCGTGTGTATAATTTTTATTATATTAGTAATCGTAAAATAAAAAATCTGGAACCGGTCATTTTGATTGACCATTTTGAATGGTAGGTTCAGTGTTTGAAGGAACTTGGAAGAAAGGAGCGAGCATCGTGAAGAATTTGAAGTATTGTTACATTATATTTTCAGCCTGTAAAAAGTATAAAAAAATCAATTTCTGATTCGCTCTAATTTGTAGGAATTCAGGTAGACAATTTTTATTCTGCATAAAGATCCGTTGGCTGATAAATTAAAGGTCCGGTGAATAAATGTGGAACACCGTGTGTATAATTCTCAGGGGTCCTAGAGGGCCCTCTGGTATTTATTTACCAACGCCTCGGCAACTCTGCAGCCGTCCGTATAATAAGTTTGTAACAAGTATACTCTCGCCTCGCATCGTTCACACGCACCCGCACGCACCCGAACCGAGCAGTCGACCTCTTACACCCTCTGCCACCCGCACACTTGTATAATCGTTATTATTTTCGTTAATATTTTTCGTTCTCTAGTTGTCGCCGTTAATCCTTCAAAATTGTTTCGCTAAGCGGCCGTTCCGTCACCTGCCTTCGTCGACCGAGCGGATCGATGAAACAGATCGTCGCCGAGGAAGAACAATTCATGGATCCTGGGGATTGCCGATCGATCGCGCTCGTCCGACCCGGTGACGTTGGCACGCGTACCTTCGTGTATATGCATATGTATATTATGTATATTTATATTTATAATTATTTATGCATATGTATACGTATGTATAGGTATATACAGTCAAGGTTACACCGCGCTGAGGGCTTGAATCGTCCCTGCGCTGTTTCTTCGGAGAGTGTTGGGCAATGGTAATTCAAAATAAACGAATAAGTTCAATTTTCGATGGAACTCGTGAGTTATGCTATCATTTATTTATTGTTCACGAGTGCGACAAGCGAATTGAAGTTATTCGTTGTTCCGAGAGAATGTTCGTTTTTTAAATTCATCCTTAATTGTATTCTTCAAGGGTAAGTATATTAGACATAATACATAGTACGTAGAAATTGTTCATCGATTCAGACATGTTTAACTGATCGATCGATGCTTGACTTTCTCTACTAAAAATAAATGTTGATCACCAGAAACGTACAATTTGTATTTTGGTCTGAAGACACGAATAACGTAAATATTGATATGTTAACGTGTTTGTTTAATTCCATCGACGATTTCGAATGTTAGAAACTCCTTCAGCATTTGAACGATTTAAGAAAGTCATTGAATCTCTGAATATCATATACTATGTACTATGACCTTGGACAATTTAGCAGAAGAACGTCATGGGACTTCAGAAAAGATTATATACTGTGTTCTATGGCCTTGGACAAAGTTTGACACAAATTGTGAAAAGTAAGAGACGTGTTAAGGGAGCAAAAAAGAGAAGAATATAGATCAGTGTAGGACGATTAACGAATTGTAATTTTGAACGAAATGAAATTTGATTCGACGAATGCCCAACACCGTGTCCATTTTTATTATCGTTCGTTCGTCGCCCGTTAGGTTAATCCACCCCCGACAACCGACTATTGTCAACAGAGTCGACGAAAAGGGACCCGGGAACATGGACCCTTTCGCTGACTGCACCGTTCCCGTTGGATGGACTCGCTGCTGCGTACCCGAGCACCCTGCCACCCTCCACCAATCCACTGTTCTTTCGCCAAAGCACCGTATAAATGGCCGACAACGTCTCTTCTGTCTACCCTCTTATCGCGGTATTTACAACGAGACCATACATGCTCGCCTAAAACGCGACAACCATCAACACCGTAACGACCGCCGCCAGTTTTCAGCAATCTACCAGAGTCTGTAATTTCCAGCCAGGGAATTTAGAAAATGTCCACTCTCGTTCTGGCTACGAGGAAATTCGGTGATTACGAGACCTTGCTGAAAGAAGCTGACATAATAACTTTATCGGGTCGTTACGCTGGCGATCGTTACCGGGAGATTGCGCCATTCGATGTTGGTTTTCGGCGTTAGACTGTCGATCCTCGAACAATTTTTAATCCTCTTAGCACGTACTTGTTGAAATTCAAAGATTAAATTGTAAAAAGGCTGTTCTCTACTTTTCTTCTATCTTCATTATTTTTTTAATTAATAGATTCTCTGACGAAACTCGCAATGAAGAAATTGATGAATTTCAATCAATGTTTTAATCTTCAGAAAATATAAGGATGATTTTTAAAAAAGTCTTTAGAAGATCCACAGTCTATTGACTAACCTTTACGCTGCGAAATTCAACCCTTGGCTATACGATTTTAAATTTGGAAAATTTTGCTGCTTCCACGTAATACTTAAAACAAATCGTTTGAACACTTCTGACACGAATGAAGAATTTTTCTTCGCTCTCGAATAATATTTCTGAAATCGAAGTGAATATCCAGAATATCAGAGACTTTGTACCGCGAATAGAAATATTTAAAAGATTGTTCTACGAACACGAATACTGAAAATGGACCCAAGGCTGAACGAATGCAACAATTGCAGTGGAAAATAATTTACACAGCGTAAAGATTCCACCGAAGGTACAATGGCCAAACGTGAGCCGGCATCGTGGAGTTGCGCGAAAATGCAGTCGCTGCTCTTTAAAATTGAAGGGCTCGGTGGAAAAAAGGCACATGTCGTACCATTGCACTGCCACTCGAAACTTTCGAGCGCTCTCTCCGTGGCTTGTATTTCTATTATTATATCCCATTGTTCTGTTAGAAAGCGACCGCACTGTAACTAGAACCGTCACATTCAGTTTGCTTGATTATTGTAATCAAGTGCAGGCTCGTTATCATAACAGAATAATATCGGCGGTGAAATGTTTGTACATTCGGGGACCTGGTCGCTTTCCAATCGCTATTGGAGTTTCAAGTTTTTTCTTTTCCCTAACCATTGTGTGATTTTACGAACATTTTCATAAACTTCTATACGGGATGTATGTATTAAAAAAATCGTGGCGTGTAAATAAGAAAAAGTCTGCTAAAAATTCTCTGTTCCATTCGTGGTAAAATTTAACGAACGATCTCGAGTAATGATTTAATTCAACTTTAAATAGTCACAGATTCGTATCAATCTTGGAGGAAGAATCATGTTCCCGACAATTTTTTTTTAAATATTTACACCGAAACAAGCCTTATTTTCCACTGATCAAAAAATGAAACTAATCTCAAATTTCAAGTGATATCTGCGGCGAAACATTCAGACAACATTCTTTAACGAATTAATTTCGATAAATTGTTTTCGTAGAAGACAGATCAACGAATTGAATTAAAAGATTGTTACTAATATCATTATATTTACATTGTTATAAGTTATAGATAAATTTAAATAATTAACTTCAGCCTTATATGTATATTTATTGGAGAATCTAGTTAAAAAATCCCTAGAGATCCTCAAAAAATCAAATGAAATTATTTCTATTAATTTCGAAATTTTCCTAGAAGAAAAGTTTCCCCAATTAAGAAGCTAATCACTCAATTTCTCTGGACAAGGGGAAGATCGTACCATTGTCGGATTTTTCATGAAATAATTGATTGGAAGAAACCAACGACAGCATAATCGCGCAGCTCGTGCTCCCCGGCTTACGTCAGACCTGTCAGAGGCTCTCCCTATCGCTGCACATCAAATAAACAATATCAGGGACATGAATCGCGTCGCGTTGCTTATTCGAGTATTAATTTTCTCCTCGACATCCCGTAGGATCGAAGCGCGAAGCTACACAGGGTTTCCGGGCACACGCACGCGCGTGTACACACCGCGCAGTAGCTCGCACACATTCAAACACAAACGCATACGTACAAGCACACGTACAAACGATCAGTGCACGCACACGCGTTCCGAGAGGGGAACAACGGAGTCCCCTTTTGCCTTTATTAAGCCTGATTCTCATTAGAGCAACACTCGCACCACGTTCGAGGAAAAAATTATCGATTCGAACGGAAATTGTCACGCTGGACGTGTGGAACTGGGGATTTGAGCGATGCTGTGCGAGTGTGAATGTAGTTTGATTAGATACAGTTATCGGTTAATCATAAAATCGCACTGATTTTCTTTTTTATGCAGATCGAAATTTTCTGCTGGCTCGAAAAACTGCCGGAATTTTCGAAAAACTGTCGATGTTTGAACTGTTGTAGTTTCGTTTAAACAAAATCGTACGACGATAAAATTTACGTCATTCTGAAAGCTTGAAGCCTCTACTTTGCACACTGTTATCCATTTTCTGCTGAGATTGTTTTTGTATGTTATGACAGATAAGAAAATGGAGGCATGATTTTCTTAAAAAAATATAATAAAAATAAGGGAACTAGTCGAACTTATGTTTGAAGACTGGAGCTTCCTCTTTACAATGATGTCCTAAGAATTGCTCTGCGCTTTTTCTTCGTCGTTTTATTGAACATTGAATGCAGGGTGTTTCGCCACCATTGATGCACCATAAACTACACCGTGAGGGCTTGACACGTTCCATAAAACGATGGAGAAAAATCGTAGATCAAATTCCAAGGTCTCGCTGGAAAGCTTCAATCTACAAATCTACATTCGATTCAGTTGCGAAAAAAATTTTATAGCCTTTCTACAGAACTTCTAATTTGTTCCATTATCCAGGAAGAGTTTCTCGCACGGTCCGAAATAGAATTTTTATAAAAAAAGATCTAAGGAGTGTGTAGAAATAGATTCTTTAAAGCTGTAAAATGAGCCCAGGTAAAATTTCAGACGTTCTTTTCTTAGAAAACTACAGCAGGTTGAAGATGGCGCTTTTAGAAGCGATTATATTTAAAGAGAGTAGGATTTTGTGATTGTTTGAATAGTGTTCCTCGCACGCGTGGCGCGTGTGTGCCACTGTAATGCGAACCCGGTTTTATCCTCTCGCCCGACTGTTTTCTGTTTTGCGTGCGAACCGAGAGAGATCTACTGAAAAGCGACGTCCCACTTTTGCGTCTTCTAAAGCGACCTCCTGCGTCTCGCGAGCCAACCCCGCTCGTTAAATATTAAATGGGGGTTGCGCGAGGGTGGAGACACGTTGCGTGATCCGCTGTTTATCCCTCGTGACCGACTCCTGAGAGTCGAAATCGTTTGTCGTCAGTTTACACCGGGAGGAAGCGGGTTTGTTAAAACGATGGGCTCGTAAACACAACATCACCTTTGCGGACTAGATCCGTGGTGCTCGAAAAGTCGCGGAATCGTCCAAAATAGAAACTAATTTATTACTGTCGAGGATTACCTAGAGTTCTACCTTCGAACACGCCCTCTGCCGTATAAATTGAACGCGGTAGACACTGAAACTCATTTTCACTATCGAACAATGGTTTTCTTTACTCTGAGACAGTCAGGACACTTGTGATAGCTAATGCGAATGGAGAAATCGTTAGAGAGTCAGGACAGTTTCTTAAACAATTTAATACCGACGTATAATGAATTGTTTAATGACTGGTATAGAATTGGAATTAAATATTGCATGAATTATTGAATATTCGTTTTGAAAGAATAAGAATATCGATGCCGAATGGAATTTTTCTGTACGACGCTTCTAGATGTAAAAGTTAACAACAGCGTTTGCTTTAATTTGATATCGGCTAGACTAACATATCGTTGAGCAGCTTAGATTAGATTCCCACGTTTCCAACTGAATCGAAAAGGAACGAACATTTCCAGTAATTGACCTGTAGCGTGTGATAAGAGATATTTGTAAAACGATTATTTTGAATAGCACCCACATGTTTCTGAATTCATGCGTCCTCTAATTCGATATTAAAAGAGCTATCAAAGCCTAACAAATTACATTCGCGAATTTATTTTACATTTCCGACCGACAAGTGTCCTGAAACGTTCCGACACGGCAGCGTACACCTCTTATATTCGAAAAACCAGCCAGTTAGCATGTGAAACGGACGGTAAATCATTGAACGTGTCGCGTTGGACAGTGGAACCCACCGACCCATGTTTCCTCCCGTTGATATATCGGCTGGTTCAATAATTGCGGCTCAGCTGAAGGCAGAATCGCTCGAAATGAAAGCTTCAACCACTTTTGACTACAGATTTCAACCACAAAATGTCCTTTCAATTTTATCCGAAACAATAAACATTATACGCACACCTCCATTTAAACATATCTAGCCCACCATTTCATAAATACAACTGTTCAACTCGCTTACGAAACTATATATTGTACAACAATGAGACTGCCACTGTACAACGCTTCGGTTATTATAAATAGACAGCGGATTTTATGCATTTACAACAGTGAAGGGATTATAAACATTTAAGGATGTCAGTATATTATCATCAACTCTAGAAAATGTGTTTGAAGGATCTTTTTATTCGGCTCCTGTCTCTAATAAATCGATGCAGACAATTTTCATTTCTTCATAAGAATCCGCAGTCTAATTATAAATACATAGATCTCAGATTTGCAGCGGAACATTTTCAATTTGCAAAATTTTACTTTGCCCGTTAACATTAGAATGGATCGTCTTTGCACACAGTTCTTCGAAATATGAATTTGGATGAAGTAGAAACTATTTTTGAACTATGTAACATAATTTTGTTGGATAAAAAAATGTCTAGAACAATAATGAATTAATACAGAGTGTGACAAGTTGAAGAATGTACTGCAGTGTAAGCCATGTATCCATCCTAAGATTAACATTAGCCCATATAGAGTAGAATTGCAATTAATATCCAACCGATATAGTTACTTCGGCATCTCCACCTCGCGAGACGAGGATGTCATCGAAAGTTGGCGGCCGTTCGAGGACTTACGCGAGTCGTTTAGGAAGGATCAAGCATCTTGAATAGTGCGCTACTTAAGTATACATTTACGTAGTCTTACGGTTTTATAATACACGCGTGGCCGGGGTCAGAGTGCGTTTCAAGTAATAAAATATATATATATGTATATGTATATATATATATATGTTATGTATAATATGTATATGTATACACGCGCACGGGTAAATATGTATAATTGCACGCGTTTTAGTGTTTTCAAGTGTGTAGTCGGAGGAGGTTGAGCCATCGTTCTGCTCTACCGACGGAGAAACATGGGGAATTACCGCCCCCTAGGACAGGCTTGCCAACGCTCTACGTGAAAACTAAACCGCAACGACCGTAAACACTCCGCGATTAACAGCGTCCACTCTGTCTCATTTCGGAAACAAAAGCACAAAGTGGATTGTCTACGCTAAAAACGGGACGTGTGAAATTATGTCTAGGGACTTTTGTAGGGGAATCCCCTGGACTCGATAGTTAGAAACATCTTGGGACCTTAGAGTCCAAACTGAAAATTCGAGTTCATTCGATATATCTAGGATTTTTAGGTTTTAGTAACCTTCTCGATACTTGAAGAGGAGAGTAGTCGTATCAACTGTGGATAAAAAGAGACTGGGAAATGCCCTGGCTGAACCTTCGAAAATCGATCGAATCCGATTCAACTAAGTTCATAGGAGATTTCTTTTTTCGACTCGCCAAAAATTCCTTTGGAAAACATGTTTTTAAAGCAAACTGAATTTGACCGATTTTCGGACGTTTGCCCAATGTCCCTAACTATCGACGCAGTCCCGTCGGTACCGAGAACAGCATCACGGCACCAGGAATGAGGTAGTTATCCGCGAAACTAGTCACTAAAGCAGGGTAGTATTGAGCGACGGTACATTTCTCGTCGTCGGTAAGACAGGAACGCTTCTGTGAGCTTACTTACTAGCTAGGGAATCGAGTACGAGAGGCCCGGCGCGGTGTGCCTCGGGGAAAATCGATTTCTGACCCCCGCCACAGTTCGCAGCGTTTCTGCCTCGCGGTGATTCGTTCGCTGTTCTTTTATTTATTTATTTTTGACAGTCAGCGCGACGATATCGACGATACGGCCTCGCAATGTTGCCGCCGTCGTCGTCCGAGAGTATTCGGGGAATTCCCGGCCGCGAATTCGGTCGGTAAGGACGCATTTCATGCGATCTTCGTGTCGTATATCCAGGTGGAACGTTCGAGTTCCGCAAATATTCGGGGAGAGGTGGCAACAAAGCGCGAACGGATCGCTTCGCGTGTTTCCTGTGCCCCCGGCATTCGAAAAAAGCATCGAAAAACTGAATCTACGTGAAACCAGAGTAAAACCGCTTATTGGCTGGCCACTTCTAAGAGGCCTTTGATATGTTCAATTGGAACCACCGTGTATTTTTTCATTGTCTTCTCAAAACGAAATCGTCCGCCTTGAACGCGGGTTCGAACAATAACCCGCGTCTCGATTATCAACGCGATCCAAAAATCATTCGAATGCGCGTATACGTCTCGCTAAGCTCTCGAAGCTCTCCGAGCTCACAAAATAACGGCATCGCTTGCGTAAACGATTCGATGGGCCCCCGTAGATCGTTGTGCCTTTGTAGAACAAGGATTTTCTTGTCTGCCGACACAGTATGAGCTTGCAAGGCGATCGAGAGACACGGAGGCCCACGAGCGCAACTCATTGGAAGAAAACTTAGTCCCGCAACGTTCCCGCAACACTCTCATTTCTCACGTTTTCGGGACACGTTTCTCTCGAGCTCGCGAAGCAACGAAGCCAAAATTCTATCGAAAACTTCTCCTCAACGAAATCGCGACGATCATCAGAAATCTGTGCGTGTTTCTCATTTGTGCTGCGATAATTAACAAGCGTACGAAACTGGCCCTCGTCCGTTCTTTGCGTTTATTAAATATATTTCGTTACGAACAGACTGCGGATGCATTTCTGACGAAAAGGATTCGATGAATTTTAACACGATGTTTAAGAGCGAAAGATGTTGTATTTGTATGTTCTATCGAGATCCGCAGTCTAGCTCCGAACAACGCAAATAACTTTATATGAAATACATCTCGCTGGTACGTCGGTGTTAAAATTAACAGGTTACCTGTCGGAAATTTATCGAAAATCTTCTGTCAAGGAACAGTTAGAATAGAAATAATTCAATTACGTCTTCGATGACGAATTATTGGATTATTCGATATAGATGTTCTTCAAACAAAGGAGAATCGCGGTCAGGCAACGTGTTAATGTACAACGTGTAACGGACGGGGGTTGTAACTTGAAGAATCCTAGAATTTCGTGCAATGAAACCTGTGCGCAGATTCTTAACCCTATCTACTTTATTGTATTATTTGTACGCACCATAATCGTCTCAAGCCAACCATCCCAAGGAAACCGACTCGCAAGCGGACCAGCCGAATCTCGTGCGGCTCGCAGCGATCGTCAAGGAAGAATAGATCGAACTCTTTTTTAGTGAATTAGTACCGAATTGAAATTCCGTCTGATCGGAGCATGGAAATCCCGCACGATAGCCTGCTGATCTAATTGCGAGGCACGAACCGGTAGAAGTATTTGCTTGGGTCCTTTCCAGTGGGACAACGCGCGGTAAATAAAGAATACCGTTCGGCAGGTTGCGGGGCTGGAAATTTTTATAACGTTAGCCGGGAACGCGCGGTATCGTTCTGTAAAGGTACAAATACTTTCTTTGTCGGTCGCGTAATAGAATATTCCATGGGAGCGCATCAAAAGAATTCCGGAGCAGAGGAGGCACACCAGAATCGATGTAGAACAACTCCGTGCTTCGCGAGAGCTCGAGAACCACGATCTCCCGAAGTTCTGCGCGCCTCGGCGCGGATCGATCGGTCGAATCGGATCCCTCGATATTCGCTGGATGATCGATCTATCGCTCGCTCGCTCGTAAAGAAAATCCGTTGTTCCAAACGGCGGGATCGAGATTTTTCTCGACGCGAATTAACATACACATGTACACGTACATTGGGCACACTCACACACATACTCGCGCGCGCGCACACACACACGCATATATATATATGTGTATATTTAAAGAGAGAGAGGGCAGTTCTACGTGCGTGTTATGTATAACGTGACATTTATACATTCGCCGAGTATGCGCCATCACCCTTTTGAGCGACGTGCTCGTGGATCGTAAACTTTATACATTATTGCTTTGCCGATAGCCACGTCACGTACATGCCGATCTGGCTCACGTTCGTCCCACTTCGCCGGCAAAATTCAACTAATTATGCGACGCCTGACCAGCTTAATTTCCCACCCGTTTTTCCGCAGCGAAATCGCCACCGGATTCTACCGGCGATTATCAGAAACGTTCCCGAAAGAACAATCCAATTTCTCACTTTTTAATTCCAACGCCCTGTAATGCGGCATTATTTTTCTTGCATAGCTTCGAAATTTGATTATTTATCCCGCGATTTATAATCGGGGAATCGCGGCAGGAGTCTCGGTTTTAGAATAAGCGTTTTATCCTTTTTTTCAGTTAGAAGCCGAGAGATTTTTCGAAAAGTGATTCGTACGATCGGTCTGACTCTGATCAGTCTTTTCTACTGAATTTTCAATTAAGCTTCGCAAAGATTCTATCCAATTCATAGAGTATTATTGGATCCGGTCACAACCGTGTAAATGATGATTAGAAGTTCGATATGGCCGACTCTGGCAAGAGTTTTCTACTGTATTTCGAAGTGAACAACTTTTGAATAATTGGTTATTCATTTTATACTATTAGATTGAGTCACAAAATTTGCGAGTTTAAGAGTTTTGAGAAATAACAACTGTGAAAATGATGGTTAAAGGGTTTGATATGTTTTTCTTAATTGATCTTTTAAAAGATTGTTGATTAAAATACGCGTTTAATATATCTGGATATGCTCACGCTTTTCTACCGAATAGAAGAGGTCCCTCGGTTTATATGATTTCGTAGAACCACAAACTGTGACACGCAACAGAACAATGTATGTATAAAGGACTCGATTGATATGTCTGACTAGTGTCAGTCTTATCCACTGAATTTCCATGGAAACTCCTCAAAGAGAAACATCTCAATTTATAATACCATATTGAATCATATACTGTGTGACTTTGAAACAACATTTAAAAGACATCAACGATATGTCTGACTTCGGTCAGCCTTTTCTACTGAATCCGAAACCAAGCAATCTCCTCGAAGACAAATTATGTATACCTTTCTTTTTCTACACCGTCCACCAATTTCCTGGACATAAAAATCTCGAGGTCACCTATTTTCAATTATTGTCTTCACAGGGGACCAGAATAAACCTCTAATTTCTCTAACGATTTCCATAGAACTCGAAACGCTTCGTGCTACTTGGTAACAATAATTTTCTTCCGATTGTTTAAAACTTAGTCAATAGAAACACTAGAGATATATCTGATATGTTCAAGGTATCGAATGGAACGTTCGAAGATAGACGTTTCGGAAAACGAACGCGAGCCAGATACGTTTTGTTAGCCTCCTCCTTTCTACGATTTCGTTTTTTACGCGGACTCAAGGACGCGCGCACAATTAATTCCCCTAAACTGACGAAACCCTCCTAATCGGATTCCCCGACGATTCACGCTCCGACGTCCCCGTCCTGCAAACGACTTTCGCCTCTTCGTCTTTTTATTTCTCTTTTTCTTTTCTTTCTCTCTCAGACTTTCGTTTCTCGTTATCCGTGCGCCCCGCGCGCTCGCCGTGCGGCCACCGTGTAACGCTTACTCGCGAAATATGTCGCCCGCCTGTCCGGTTCAACCCCTATCTTCTAACAATAACTCCACCCCCGTCACGGCTCGACATTGCCCTCAAAATAATTTTCAAAAATCTCTCACCACCTTTTCATTTTCAACCCTTTGCAGTCGACCGGAGACTCAGAGTGACGACTGCAAATTGCTGCACCAGTATTCACAATATTGTTTGGATTATTAAATATATTAGTATTTGATGACTTACTAAACATTTAAGTAATGCATGAGGTATTGTATCAGTTGAAAATTTATAAAATGAAGAAATCATATACAATAGGATTATTCTAGGTGGGAAGAAATGTTTAGTTTTTCAGTTAAAATAATCCCGAGTGCAAAGGGTTAATCCTGCAAGGGGTGGGGCTTTTAATCTCTTCAAGAAAATGTATAAACTAGTTTAGCTTCGGTAGAACATTTGGATTTCATTTAGTCTTCAATTAAATACTGAGAAGTATCTTAGAACATTTTTAAAGAATTTTCGGTACGTCTCAGGACACTTTTTCAATATGATTAAACATTATAATTTGCTGATTCCCTTTGCATCATCAACAAGCTGAGAATATAAAACTAACCCTCTGTTAATCCTCGTTCACCCAAAACCAGGTTGCTTTTTATGAATTATGAATGTGGTAGAAAACGTGGGACATGTCTCAGATGTTTACGAACAACGTGGAATAAAATGAAATGACAGCTTTCGCCGTATTTATAAAATATTTATATGTTCTTTTTAATATAACATTCACTTCTGTGTTTCATAGGTAGTGTGCTTGTATTTAAATGCAAATATTTTGTTATTCGTTCGCAAAGGATGGAGTTGAATATAAAAGGTAAATGAAACTGAAAATTTAATTCTATTATTCTGCGTTTTATGTTAACGCGCGGAGCTCTTTAAACATTTGTGTTTGACACGTTTGCGAATACGACTGCATCATATGCACAGTCTAATAGGAAAAAAATTATGAAGTGCACATATTAATGCATTTGTGACATTTTCAAATTATTCCAAAAGATCGAGGACGGCTCTGCTTGGCGCTCACAGTAAAAGACACTTCCACTTTGCTTTTACGATAAATAATCTTCTGAAATGAAAACTGAAAACACTTCCACTTTGCTTTTACAGTAAAGAGACTTCTAAAACGAATATTAAGGACATATCCGCTTTGTTTTTGCAGCGCTGGATTTTCTCAGATGAAAATTATTTAAATTTTTACGAATAAAGGTGAGTAAAGGTTTCAATTATTAAAATCAATTCATCCCCTATTTTGATTCTCACAAATCTTCTCCAGACGCGATTTATTTAATATATGTCAGCAGTTTTACAGGGAAGGACACTCTTATTTTTCCTTAAAGGTGACCTTTTAACTCAAAACACAGACTCCAAAAATCTTCTATAAAGATGTGTAAAAAAAAAAAAAAATCAAAATCCATTATAAGAAGCGACCTGGTATCTGATTGGAATGTCGAATCGTCTCTCGGAGGATTAACAGAGAGCTCTGTTATATACTGGGTGTCTCGAAATGAGTCATTGGGTAACGATCGAAGAATTTCACGAATTTCCGGCGGACCGTTCGCAGTTCTGGCGCGGTTCCGCCGGAATTCGTAAAATTAGTATTCGGCACGCGCCAGTCGCTTGTCGAGATTATAATCGAGCCGACGAGCGGGGACGAGGTGTTACCGCTGAATAATTTGAGGTCGTGCGTTTCAGCGTCGTTTATAAACGTCACGCGGCGCGGGCTAGCTGTTTAGAAGTTTCCCGGGTTTTCCGCTTCTTTCTCCTTTCCGGTGACAAATCGACCGTTTTAAAGCGGGTGTCTCTGGGCCCGCGAAACGTTCGCGGGCCGACGCCGTCGCAGAATAATCCTGCCTGCGACCCGCTTTATCATGCCACGGGCCGAGACATAATTAAACTGACTGTCCCGGGACCATTTAAACACGATAATCGCTCGATCGACGAACGTCTCGCTGCCAATTCCCTACTCCGACAGTTCGGAATTTATTCTGGGAACTTTTTTCAAAGTTCTCCCAAGCTCTGGATTTGTTGGTCGATCGAGGTAACCGTGCGAAAGACACTCGCTCTTTTCTTTGGATAGCTTCTTTCCCCTCTTTTCTCTCTGTCTCTCTCTCTTTTGCTTCGCTTTCTCGTATTTGTTACGAGGTTATTAACAATCTACAGTTATATCTATACACTCGAGCCTCCCGCGACGCCTGAAACGCTCTTTAAATTTAGCTCTGAACTTTAACAAACACCTAATGGTCCGATACAGGAGGAGCGTTCGCTTTTGCTAGCCTATTAGGTATACCATAAATTAGCGGTTGTCATTTACAGACTCTACGGTGCTTCCTCTTTTTACACGCGCGCTGTCGTTTGCCGGCGATCGGGGATCGTTCTTTCCCTCGTAATCGGTCCTGCGATCGAGCTGCTCGATCTCAACGCGTTACGACCCTGAGTAGAGCGGGAATTAAGTGGAGGAGACATCTGCGATTTTAAAGAGCGGAACGAGCGAGCTGAGGAAATTACTGACAATCCAAAACTGCGTGTTCGTCGAAATCGAAACTGAATTTTTCCGTCGATTGCGATTTTCTTGACTCGTCCGAATATGGCAGCAATTTTCATTGAATTTGCGTTGTGTGGAAATTTCTTATATTTAACCTGAATCCGAAATTGATTCAATCCCAATTTCTTCCGATCCGTTGATCAGAATATGATGAACCTACACGAGAAGGTATTTTAAAATCTGCCCTAAAAACGAAATTAAATACTGACTGCGATTTAACCGAACGAAGTCGAGTTATTTCTGTAATTGATCTTACATTCACGTTCTGATCCGAACGGGACTTTAGTAGAAACCAATTTCTCGAAATCTGCTTCAATCAGGAAACATATTTTCTGAATTCATAACTAGTAGTTCCGAAATTGGACTCTCGGTATATTGAGTATATCTTTGACAATTGTCAATATTATCCAGTCTTCTCTAAAAAAATCTTAAACCGATCGAGTGCCTTCAAAATTATTTTGGCAGCCACAACTTCAATGAAAGGTACGTTCAATTTATCAATTTCTGATATTCTTTACTGAAACATTTATGATAATTAGTTGAACATATCTTCTTTCGAACTAATTTATATAATTCATATAAAATACATTGCCTATATCAGTGTGAATGTTTACTATTTTCCAATGAAAAATGAATGACATCTACTTCAAAACATACTGTATCAGACGCAATAAGCCCCGTTGCCAAAACTGTGCCAGTCCGTCCGCAAAAAAGTCGCAACCGAGCGGTTTTTCTTTTAAAAATGCAAGAGCAGGTACTGCTTCCAAGATGTTTCCGATCGGAAACGGGTTCCAACGGTAACCAGAGTTTGCAGATACGTCGCTGCCGGTTCTAATGATTGTTCCCGGCCGACTGCAATATCGCTGCTGATCTAGCACCGGTGATCTCAGCGCGTGTTTGGATCCACGCCCGTTCCCCGCATATGGGATCTCCTTATTATTGGGCCACGTATCGGGACGAGGATGTCGCCGCAATAAAAGTCCGCCGCGAAAATGCAACCGGCGCGGAATCGGGCTCAATATCTAGCCCGTCTTGTAACAATCGATTCAACAGCTAAGGCTCGTTCCGCTCGCGATCGAATGGCCCTCGAAAGTGTTTCGTGTCGCTTCTATCGGCTCGTTTCCGACGCGTCCTCGCTGTAACGAGCCGCGGGAACGACCGTCGAAAATTCCGCCAGCTCGCCGCCATAACGTCCTATCGATGCTGCGAACGGAAGTGGAACGGACGTCGAACAGGAACGTCCCGTGACTTTGAAACTCGCCCGAAGATACACTCGACGAACCCGCGGAAAGAACAGATAGGGAACACGGTCGTTCCTGAAGAAGCGGAAAATGTAGCACGTTGAAGGGCATGTTTCAAGGAGCGAGAAGTGTAAGAAGTATTTTTTCGAAATGCAGTGAAAAATCTGAGCAAAATCGGATTGAAGATCAGAGGAAATTTTCTCTCTTTGTCGAAAGTATTGCAGGATTTTTTTCAAATTTTCACTCATTTTTTTCGCATTTTCGTGGCAACGTTGAAGAGCATTTACTTTTAAATATGCTCGAGAAAGTTACGAGAAATCAGATTAAAGAATGGAGGAAGATGCTTACTGAAGTCTGGGCGAGTTTAAGGACTTCTTCGAGTTTGCAATAACTTTCTGAAATTTTTCTGCACGCTCACCCGTATCATCAGACTGCGTGGATGTCCAGGCGATTTTCCATTTCCGAATCGAATTTCAGAGGAACGCGAATAAAAAGGTAATTCGAATCTTATATCTATCGAGGCTACTCCACGAACGGAGAAATTCCATAGGAAATTTCTCGCCAGGATAAATCGCGACGCAGCGACGACGCGTCGCTGTTGTCTCGAGAAGCTAGTCGCGAGCTTCGCAAATCGGATTTGGGAAGACGCGGGACCCCGATCGGCCGGCTAACGAGCCCGAATTCTCTACGTATCTGATCCACGAGGCACGAAGATTAGAGCCCCGTTAATTAGGTGCGCCAGCTCGACTCTGTTTCGTTGATGCACACGCCCGAGGCCGTTCGTTTCTCGGTTTCCGAGAACACGAATATGTATGTATATATTTATATGGTTTCTCCTCGCGTTTCCCACGTTCCCTTTGTCTCTTCTTCTCCGCGTTCCGCGCGTATTTCCTGTTTTCTATTTTCTCCCCTTAGCTGTTGCGACGCGATTCTGTTCTCCCCTCTATTCTCCGTCGTCTCTCGTTGCTGGAGAATGTGTTCTCTCCCTCTCTCTCTCCCTCTTCAATAGGTGTGGCTGATGATTGGCGGCCCGTGTCACGAGGCGATCAGAAGCGTAGACGACGCCGATCGAACCAGGCTGAGGACCGAGAGTATCAGAGCGACGAGGAGGACGCTCCTCGACCTCACGAGACCCGCGGCCTCGTTGCTGTAGGGTAGCTTGACCTCGACCTCGGCCATCTTGAACATCGAGAGCAGCGGATGCGTGTGGAGCTCGTGGTGCTTGTTGTTGATCTTGTCGCTCAGGTCCTGGAGCATCGCAGCGCATTTCTCCTGAAACAGCAACCCCATAAACTGTTAGTATTGTTATTTCCTATTGTTCACACGTGTAATCAACCTTTTCATCCCCCCGCAATTTGATTCTCTATTTGACAATTTCAACGCAACGTGTTCCGTTGTCCCGCAGTATCAGGACACGTGGGTCTGTTTCGAACACGGCTGTGTTCGAAGAGTCAGAACGGCAAGGACAGAGGTGTTATGGTTTTGGTAACCCCGTTACCTCTCTCTCCCCTGCTCAATAATATGTGCCGCAAAGCAGCACACGCGATCCGCTGAATAATATTAAATTTTCTATCTAAATTTCATGTACAAAATTTTTTATATAAAAGTTCAATATAAACCTCAATAATATTAAATTTTCTAAATAAATTTCATATACAAAAATTTTTTATATAAAAATTCGATATAAACATCAATAATATTAAATTTTCTATATAAATTCCATATACAAAAATTTTTTATATGAAAATCCAATGAATATTTATGGTGCGTTCGTGACTAAAAATCTTCTCCGATGATTAAATAAATTAAAGGACAATTTGACTGCAACGTATGTATTCGTCCATGGTAGAAATAAAATAAAGACTTTCATTCAGAAATGCGTGACAATTGAAGATCCTTCGTTTCACGTAGAACAGCGTAATAAAAACGTTCCGGTTCGCAAATAATTGAGATCGTCGACAAAGGAGGAAGATCATTGGTTGAATTGCATCTGTAAGGAATTCGCACAATAATTTGTAGTCCGGAGGTGACTTCGTCTGGCTGCTGCAGAGTATCACGTCGAAGTAACTTCAACAATGGAACTTCTGTCCGGGAGAGGGTGGAGATTTTTTGTCATGTCTCGAAACAAGAGACAGTCGACGACAAGACGGTTCCCCGATTTTTTTTTCGGAAAACGAAGCGGGAGGGCTGTTTTAATAAACGAGCAAGACGCGCCGCGAGAGTAAACAAGTTTCGCGAAGTAATAAACCGCGTACCGTTTTCTAGGCGCGAAGAAACGGTCCGCGACGGGACAATAGACTTCTGTTATTGTTAATTTAGCATAATTTGCAGGCGAGTAGGAGGGGGGCGCCCCGGTTTTAAACGGAACGACGACGCCCGCGAGAAAAATTAGCACTTGTTATCTAGAACAGGCCGGGAGACCGAGGACAATGCCAGCTGGCTGTAACAAAGCCGAGAAAACTCCCGGGCCCCCTGAACAATATTAAAACGTGATTTAATTTTTGATTACGGAGGAGACGCGCCCCCTGTGTCCCCGGGTCATCATTCTTTCGCGCGACTTTTCCGGTTAATTAAGTCGTTACGATAATGTTTCGCGCGATCCGTGTCCCCGGCCCGAGATGAAAAACCGGAATGAATATTTCGTTGTTCTTGTTTCACGGGCATTGTATATGTACGCGTTGAGGCAGTTTTTATGGCTCCCGGTGAGGAAAGAATTTTGTTGACTGAGTTCGCCTTGGCCACGATGCGCTTTTCTCTTTCTTCAGGGAAGTTGTAGATGTTGTTAATGTTGAGGATTATTTCAACGCGTTATAATTTATATGTTAGTATCCATCCTATCCATGAAATATGTATATACTAAAAAAATTATAATATTAATTACTTAAATTGTAGTGCACTATATGTCACCGATGTTCATGACAATTAACCCAGTATACTAATAACAACAAAGTATTTTACATTTCCAAGTTGGTGATACTAAAAAAAATTTAGATTTTGGTAATTATCAAATATTTTTACTCATGTCACTTATAAATGAACGACATCATCATTGCTATAGTTCAAAGATCGACAATTTCTCGAATATCTCACGTCATTCACGAAGACAATTGTTCAATGTTTATTCTGCATAGTCATTTATATAATAATAATTATATACATTGTGGTGCAATCTACGTCACCGATGTTCGTGACAATTAACTCACTATATTAATACAACAAAGTATTTTACATTTCCAAGTTGGTGATATACAAAAAAAATTTCATTTTGGTAATTATCAAATGTTTTTACTTATGTCACTTATAAATGAACGACATCATCATTGTTATAGTTGAAAGATCGACAATTTCTCGAAAATCTGACATCATTCACGAAGAAAATTGTTCAATGTTTATTCTGCATAGTCTATCTACCAATAATTTAAACCACAATGCAACCGGGTCAAAATTGAGCCGTATCGTCCAAGGTTAGAGTCTCTTTAAAAATCAGAAGCTGCCAACACTCTCTGACAATTCCACCCCTTCGGCTCCAAAAGGGCCGCACTAAAAAATTACAGAGCCGGCGTACCCGATAGAGGGGGGGGGGGGTGTGCACCCGTGGTGGTTCAGAGTGTTCCAGGGTGCGCATAAATACCCGTCAAAATTCCTCGAAGCCATGGGACGTGGCTCAAAAGTTCATCCATCAGCGCGGAAGTTGCCGCCCTCCAATTTGTCGGCGGGCGAAAAGGTTGGCGCGTATCGTGTTTTCTCTGCCGGAAATCCGATAGCCGGACACTGGATATACGGGATAAAAAGAACCGGATAGAGAGCGAACGGGAGAGAAGGAGAAAGAGAGAGGGGCAGAGAGAAAGAAGGAAGAAATAGGACAGACGAAACCATGGAAAAATATTCGAAAAAGGAATCTGACGAGCGCAGGAGCCTGGGTAAAGCAGGAGCGAGTCGAGGGCGACAGATGCGTGGGCGGATCGATGCGGATCGAGAAAAACGAATTCCCCGGCGCATCGGTAATTCGAAAGACTCTCCTCCGCGAAAAGTTATTCGAAATGGCGCGCGTGGGCGGCTTGTTTCCCGCCCCACCTTCCGGGTGGAATTTAATTTCATTGAAAATCCGACGTCGATGCCTCGGGGCGAACAAAGCTCGAGAACGAGGGAGAACGGTGACGTCGTCGTCGTCGTCGTCGTCGGCTCTGGAACGCCGATTCTCGGCCCACGTGGTGCACGAGCCACCCCCAACCCCCGAAAATATCGCCGAAAAATCGCTTTCTCCTCCGCCGGAAATTAAAGATTCAACGAGCCGAGGGTAATTTCGGCGAACAAGAAGCCGAAACAAAGAGACACCGCCGAGAAACGGAGAAGGGAATAATGGTTGGGAGGATATCATAGTGAGAGGGGTGGGTATGGTAATCGATGCTGGGGCGAGTTACATTCGGCGCCGTTAAGTCGAACCAGAGGGAAGCCAGAAAATGTCTCTGGGCGATTCTTTCTAAACTCCGTCGAACGGGGAAAGTTTTTGGATAGGGGCTGGTCGAGCCTCTGACCTTTGGAGGGGGTTCAAACCCCTTGCAGTATGATCTTCATTGTATTTAGAATTCTTTTAATACATTAACCACTCAAAAATTGTATACAGTATGGGATCATCCAAAAATGTTGTACTTCCTTGAGTGGGGTGGTTCCTGAGATCATTTGAAGCAACATCATACTTCAAATAACCTCTGGAATCACTCCTTTCAAAGAATATATAGGTCTATATAGTATAGTATAGAATAAAGTATAGAATATATAGGTGTAGTTTTAATAATGTTTCCTTTTCGTTTAACTTCCCTAATGTTCTTGCATTTTTATATGCTGTATTGCAATGTAACGTATATTATGTTCTAATAAATCTCATATGAGATTTCCTCAAATAAAAAAAATATATAGGTGTAGAAAAACAACATAAATTTCCATTATACGCCCAGATAAAAAAACTTGTAAAAAGCTACCCTTAAAATGTTCTCCACGATTCCACGATAAAATGTTGGTTACGTTAGTAACATCTCGAAAAAATAACCAAGTTTGGTCTGAAAGAAGTCTTCCGAAAACTTTCCGAATGTTACCGTGTCAAATCGCAGGAGTGTCCGTTTGCAGGACAAATTCGCCATCGGATATTTTTGCGCAAATATCGCGTGATTAATGTCTTTCGGGGCGTGAACGTTCGCATCGTCGAAGCGGCCGCGAAAGAAAGCGTAATTGAATAGAATACCGCGGAGTAATAATGCCGCGTACACGGATCCCGGGTCAAAGCCCAGGACGATAATTCATTTTACATATCGGCCGGGTGCTAATTGTGCCAGCGAGTTTCCGAACGCGCCCCGTCGCGGCTTAATTATCGAATATCCGAGCCGACCGCGAATTTCGTCGCGCTCCCGCTGTCGGATGCCTTTTGAACTTGTGCCCTCTGTTGGCCAAGATTCATCCACCCACCCTCACCCTCCTCTGCCGTCCCGTCGAATCGCTTGAATTGTATCTGTATAATTAAGAACTTGGCCTGCCTGCGAAATTCATAACGTAAATCAGCCGAGCGCCCCGCGTTAAATAATTCCGCGTGTTTCCGCTGCGGAGATATTTACAGAAGCCCACGCAACTCGCAGTACGTTACCCAAGATTATAGCTCCGCGAACGGGCCACAATGAACGATTTTCTTTTTTCCTTTATGCAAACTCGATGCGCTCCCAAAATGCTATCTGAAAGTTTCATTAAGCAACCGCTGGTTTCCGGTGGAAGCGTATGGACTTTCAAATTTTCCAAGAAATTATTCACACTGCTCCACTATTGTTTCTTCTCGTCGTGTTAGATGTTAAAATTAATTTTAGGACGACACACCTCCTTCCTTTTCTTTTCCATTGTTGTAAATGATCGAACCAGTGCGCCGCGAATACATATTTATACTATCGTTAAGATAAATTACGATCGAGAACCAATTAATTAATTGTTAAAATTAATTTAACGGTATTTTTCAGTCGGCATTTTATTCGCTATTTGTTTGTAGTATTTCTGGTTTCCTAGACTGAATTACTGTCACTCTTCGAGGCACTTCATCGACTGCATTTACGAAGGGACAAGATTTTGTCCGATGCAAAAGTTTCAACTACAAAAATGTTCATTAGGTTCCTCGTGGTCAAAGCACAAAGTTTCGAGGAGAAACGTGTTTGCTATATAAAAAAGAAAGTAATGGAAAAATAAATAAGAGCTTCCTCGAGGTTAAAGGTCACTTTGCAATATCAATTGATTCACGTACATATTGATTTAACTATTTTTAGATACTACCGTTTCCAATCGTAAATGTGTCCTCGTGGAATACTTTGCTCTTTACATTTGTAAACCCGAGTCTTCTCTGTTGTATGAATAAATAAATTGCTATCCGAGCGTCCTTTGACTTCGATTAACCTTTCGTTTATTTTCTGCCACTGTTACAAAACACAGAAATAGAGGCATTCAGAGCGTGGTCATAAAAGAACGAGCGCATATTACTGCATACTGAGTGAACAATTCTTCGCAATGGTGATACTGCGTGACTAATTGGTTGGAAAAAAATCGCAGAAATGAAATGGTTCGTAGAAGATACGGTTTCCGCCGGATTTCGCGTCGGAACGGACGAATTACGTTAATTCTTCAGGGCTCGGTTGGCTCTCGTTGAATAATAATCAACTGGTTCCCGAAATAATGACACGCCCGGAGGGAAGGTTTGCATCGATCCCCGAGCTGTTCGTTATCCGCGGGGGTTTTGCGCAGCAGGATATAATACGAGGGAGAAGGGGGGTTGTAGGATCTGTTTCATGCCAGCCACGAATCGTTCCTTTCATCGGGCAAATAATATTCCCGATCCAGGTGCCCCGGTAACTAATGATGTTCTCCGCGAGAGAGCTGGTACGCCACGAACGATTCTCCCTATTTATACGCATTTCTGCGAGAAGGATGCCAATCAAACCGCGGCAGTTATGGATAGCCCGACCCTATTCAGGGTTCAGACGTCATTTCACTCGTAATCCCACTACTGATAAACACTGGAACCACCGATAAGAAATCCCAAGTAAGCGAATCTCCCAAAAATTCCGATAGAAATCTTCTGTACCCCTAACTATTATAAAAGTAGACTTAAGGGCTGTCGTAAAGGTTGGGTCACCCTAGAAGTTGGGGCAGTGCTTTTTCCAAATTTTTTACATAAGATTTTTTACATAGATTTTTTACATAGATAGTTTTTTTACATAAAAATGTATTTCTGCTCTTAATAGATCAAATATGTTCCAAATAATATACGAATAATAGTCTTTAACACTTTATTAAGTCTACTTATGTAGATTCTATATACAGTAGGACCTCGATTAATCGGCTTGATCGGGAAACATACAGCCCGGACAAATTAAGGCCCGATAGATAATGGAGACCCGAGGGACATGATCAAAATGTACATTATATTCCCAAATGAATATTTTTATTTTTGAAAATTTATTTCCCTTCACTATATAATCGTCTTTATATCTCCTGTGCCGCTAACTATAATAAAAATAGAATAAAGTGCTGTCATAAGGGTTGGGTTACCCTAGAAGTTGGGGCAGTGCTTTTTCCAAATTTTATAGATGAAAACAAAACGTGCCCCAACACATTTCGACAGTGTCACATAAAAATGTATTTCTCCTCTTAATAGATTCAATGTGTTCCAAATAATGTACGAATAATAGTCTTGAACATTTAATTAGGTCTACTTGTGTAGATTCTATATACAGTAGGACCTCGATTAATCGGCTTGATCGGGAAGCATACAGCCCGGACAAAGTAAGACCCAATAGATAATCGACTCCCAAGGGATATAATTAAAATGTACATTATATTTCAAAATGAATATTTTTATTTTTGAAAATTTATTTCCCTTCACGATATAATCGTATTTAAACGCATATTTGTTTATAATCGGGATTCGGTTAATCGAGGTCCCACTGAATCGTCAAATAAAGGATGAATCAAAGCATAAAGAACCAGGTGATAAGGGCTTCCAAAATAAAAAATGTAAAAGATACAGATGAATGGAAAACAGGAAATGGAGGAGATTAAAAAGCAGTAAAAACCTGTGATAAACGCTGAAGAAGAGAAAGAAACAGACCAAAACGACAAGCAACGGATTAACGAGGAGACAAGAAGACATAGCGAAGAAGAGGACGGTAAAAGGTGTCTGGGAAAAAGCGCGAGACACCGCAAAGGTCAATATTCCCACACAGATAGGAACAGCGACGTGAAAGTCGGCGAATAGGGAGGAAAAAATTCGGGGGTGGGTGGGGAAGGGTGGAGAAGGACGACACAGGTGACAGGAGACATTAGGGGTCGAGAAAAAATGGAAGCTGCCCGGAGGCAAACGGAATAAATCTTTCATTAGGAACCCTCCCACGAACAATGTCCTGAGAAGATATACTATCAAAAATACAGGGATTTTGGAGTGGTCAATCTAGTACCGGAAGCTTGATCCGGGTTCGAAGGACTCTCGAACCCTGCTTTGCTAATGCTCTCAGACATTTTTTATTTACAAAGCTTTATCTACTCCTCAGTCTGAATGCGGTGGTTAGCAGACGTGTGCACACAGCTATCAATTTTTCCTATAAAATTGTAACAAATTTCCTTCATTAACATTAAACTAGCAATTTAAAGTTAAAATTTGGCGGTAATAATTATGAGTACTTTATAGTTTACTTAAAAATATATGAGCCACAGTAGTGTAAGGTATGAGCCATGTACGTAATAAATAGTATAATCAATTTTCAGTTTAATTTGGTAACATCTCGTTTGAAAATTGTAGAATTTTTCTGGTGAAAGAGAAGTGTGTTTTTCGAATTTACTCTGAGTCTTTGATGCAAACAGGGTAGACAGAAGGGGATGAGGTTGACTAGAAGGGTAGTAAAGGGGGCGAAAGTTATCCCGCGGACCCTCGCAGCTCCATTCGACTCGGAACGCGGACGAGAGCAGGTGGAAGATGGTGCAGGTGCATTCTGGTGCTGCAGTTCACTCGGCGGCCAGCTACCATTATCCCTCGACAGGGCGAATCCCTTATTAATGGTCGGCTAATTGGATTTCTTGGCGGCGGGATAGTTACGTCGACGTGCCTCCTCGCGTCGTTCTCTTTCGAGAGTCGTCGAGGAGAGCGAAGAAACGGGGAAACGTCGATAGACGAGGAATTAAACTGGATCGCGAGAGAACGAGAGAAAGAGAGAGAGAGAGAGAGAGAGGTAGGGGACGAGAGAAAAGGTAGTGAAAAGTAATGAACGAAATAAGGAAACCCGGCTGGAACCGAGTACAGGAAAAGAAGTACCAAGAAAACAGGCGGTACCTAAGTCGGAAAAAGTGACGGACAAACGCAGAATTCGAAAGGAACGAAGACGTGTTATACTAGAAATTAAAGGGGACCAAAGGGAACGAACAGGAAGCAAAGAAATAAGTGATGAGAAAAAGAGGAATCAAGCGAACCGCTTTGGCTCCCGAGGAGCTGTAAAGCCACGCCCACTTCGTACAGTTTAGACCGAAAAGCGCACAGCTTAGAATTTTCTTCAAACATAAATTGTTTAAAAATCCTGCGTCCATACCATGATTATTTTAATATTACAATAAACATCCACCTTGTCACGAAGAAAAATATATAAACCCTCGTAACCTTTCCTGACAAATTTGAAAGATCAAGAGACTTTCTTCTTTCGTCAACAGCCCCGCACCACAGCGTTGCCCCAGGGGGCAATCTCGAGCGCCTGTTGCCCACGCTTCCTCTCCGACGTTCTCACCAGCAATGTTCACGCTCTCGGCAGACGCACGTGATAATTAGTGTCGTCATCGGTAGATCTAGGGGCTCCGGGAGCACGCGTCAAATCCCATTATGATTCCATTATAAATTGACGTCGTCGTTTAGCAGGATGACGCCGCGAGGATCATCTAAGACAGAGGGAAACCGGGTTTGACAGGGAATCCGTGGGAGCAATCGTTCCTGATACCGAATGCAACAGTCCCCCGATGAAAGGGCTGCTCTCTATGTGTACCCGTCCCATCCGCCGTCTTGGATGAGATGGAAGGGCCACTGGGAATCCTAATTGCAAGATGGATCCCTGTCTGTCCTTCATTATGTCTCTCGATGCTGCACCGTCGTCCCAAACGGCGCGGCGTCGCTAAGCTTTCGTCCCGTTTCTACTTTTCCCTCAACTTCTCTCCCTCTCTCTTCTTGTTTCCTCGTGATTACAAAGCTGAATCCTAAATGTCTCAACGACTGTTCGTCATCTTTTTTCCTTTTTGCTTGATTCTGCGGTGGTAGTAATTTGCTACCAGTCCTATTTCGTTTGTTTCGTTGCGTTTCCCCTCGGTTTTTCTTTCCCTCATTAGATTTACTTTAACCCGACGTTGTTTTCTTTTCCTTGTGTGTTCTACTACTGTCCAGTGAGGTTTTTGGGTTTCTCTTTCTTTTCGTCCTTCTACTTTGATTCACTTTAATTTCCGGGTTAATATTTCTTCGTTCCCTTCGAAATGCTATCACCGACTGTCGGAGAGGCAGGACATTTGAATTCTGCGGATCTTCGAGCCTGGCGATGGCGATCTACGAGCCGAATGGAACAACGAAAACTCAGGCCCGTACAAAAATATCGCGGACGGCGGTGTCGCGCGACTCGAAGGCTCATTTGCATTGCGTGACAGGGCTGTTTTCCACGACGGCGACCCTTTACGTGTTATAAACTCGGCATACGTTGCATGTCGTTATTCCAGGCCCTTCCCTCCCCGTGCCACCGTTGATATTTATTTCTCCGAGCGCTCACCCTCTTTTATCCGGGGCCCTTCTTCCTTCGTTCTCTTCTCGTATCCCGCCCCCATTCCGTTCTCTCCTCTTTCTTTTTTCCTCTCCGCCACCGTTCCGTTTTAACGACTAACGTCGAGTCTGCTCGACGTCGTTATTGATTAAGCGGGCACGTGAAGGCGCACCAGCGTCTTGCATGCCGGAATTCCTTTTTTCCCTTTTTATCCGCGGAACTTTATTGGCCCACGCGACGCCGGCCCGACGCCCCATACACCCCCGCGCAACCACCCACCAGCACGAAAAATATTTTCGAGACGTGCCTTACCCACAATCCTCGATCACACGAACGCCCCTACATCAATTCCAAAACAGAGTTCGCGAGATTTTCGTGTTCGGTTGTCCTTCTTTTGTGACGCGGAAGATGTGGGACAGAGATTGCCCTGTGTGGCAGCAGGGATCCGCTGGAGTGCGGCGACGCCACGCCTACTTCGGGCGATTTGCGCGATTCGGGAAACGTAGTCTTTAATCGATTTTGAGGGGTGCAGATTTACTGGGATTTCTGCAGCGACATTTTTAGAGTATGTATATTCCTGGATCATAGACGAAAATTGCAATGTGGAGCATTCAGTTAATCTGTAAGGGATGATCGTCATCCAGGTTTTCATAAAATAATCCACAGAAACGACGATACATGTACCCTTCGTCGCTAGAATGACCGTCACCTGGAGCGTTCGTGGGTTTAATCGGTTACATACATACAGAATTTTGCAATTGTTCGAAATGACCATATTAACCCTTAGCACTCGAGTGGCGCTTCTTGAGCGTCACTAAAAATTCCTGTACTAGTATTTAAAATATTGTTTACATTATCAGGTAAGTCGGTATCTAACTAATTATTAAACATTTACGTCTTGTATGAGGTATTATATCAACTTCATATCTACCAAATTTAAAAGATCACAGAGAATAGAAAGGGTTAACGAATCAGATTATGAATAGGCGGGGCCTTCACATGCCCTGTGCCGTCCTGTGTGACTTCTTTCTAGCATCAGACATTATAGTCCACGATTTCTAAAATCCTACATGCATATTACGAAAAAATGTAATAAACTGATAACTCCTCATATTTAATGAAATATTTTTGTGTACAAAACATTGTAGAACAAATTATTTTTGCATTAAAGAAAGGACAGTGTAAATATGCTTGACTTGAGCAATGGTATACATAGAAACATCAACAAACTTCGATAACAATTGAACACACAAATCCTACATGCATATTATGAAAAAATGTAATAAACTGATAACTCCTCAGATTTAATGAAATATTTTTGTATATAAAACATTGTAGAACAAATCATTTTTGCATTAAAAAAATGACAGTGTAAATATGCTTGACTTGAGCAAGGGTATGCATAGAATCATCAACAAACTTCGATAACAATTGAACACACAAATGTTAATTATAAATCCTGAAGTATTTCACGATCTTCTCAGTCGAACGCTGGATGCGATGCGATCAAACCGATTCGCTCAAGCCCCTCCAGGATCGCGTATTAAGATCCAGCAATCTCGGAACCCAGGAGGCCTAGATCTCGATCATGGTTCCAGGGAATCCCTGCAAACCGCGAAAATCCTCCGGCTGGAAATTTCGTTGGGGAAAATCGCAGGGACGTCCGAGAACAACAGTCTCGTTTGCATAATCGCGCGCGAATCTTTCCAAAATCCGGTTCGCGGAAGGGTGTCTGTAGGGGTTGTAGGAAGAGCATGGTATCGCTAAACAGCAGGAAAAGTCCGTGTGCACAACATGTTAATCTCGTGGAATCTGTTGGAACCGGTTTCCAGCCGGACAACGCTGAATCGTAGGGGGTCGAGCAAAAAGACGCTCGGATGAGGATAAAAGAGAGAGAGGAATGTTAGGGGATGAAGGGTGATGAAAACACGCATCTACAGAAGCTCGGGGAACAGCAGCCGTTTCCCTTTAAACCCCTGGTGGCAGCCCGTTGCGTGTTAAAGGGTTTTTCTCCTTGTTTCGGAACGTTCTTAAATTCTGTAAAACTCTCCGGGCGTTGACGAGCCGTTCCACTGTTTTAAAAATGGAAGCCGGCCCTTTCCCTGTTGGCCGTCCCGTTTCTCGCGAGCCAAGCACCTAACTCTTCCCGAGACAATAAAACAGGCAACCTTTGTTCTGCGAGTCATCGATCGTTCTGAACCATAATCGATTGCGCACGTAGTCGAATTGACAACAAACTGCTCGAGTTTTAGCAAATGGGGCTTCAGATGAAGGGGAATTATTGTGACAATGGGGGAGAATTTAAGGGATGCTGACAATGAACTATAGTCAGATCTGTGATCAATAGATCGCAATTTACAATATTATCTCGAGAAGTAGTTATTCCTGTGAGAAAACGCACTACTACGAGATTTTCCTAGAGCCTACAGAATATAAATTTGTGAAATAATATCATTCGAGGGATGGTTTGAAGAATATGTCTACAAAATTTCAGTCCAGAAAATCATCTTTTTCAGTAGATACAGGTAGTTTCATCGAGGGCCTTAATTAACAGATGAAATCGTTAAGGCTGGTGATTTTAATCCTACTTTTGGAATCTCTGAAATTATTTACTACGTTTAAACGATGCTTTAAAGAAGTAGGAATTCCTTTTTGAAAAGGACCCAATCTCGAAACTTAAAACGTCGACACACTTTGCTTCAAAACCTGCGTAATTGTCGTGATTTTCAAGATATCTCGACGATTCTTGCACAGACGTTTCCTAGTGGTATCGCAGCTAAATTGCTATATAAGAATATCAAACCCTTGACGTCTGCCCATCGTGGAAATGCGATTTAAACTCACGACGAGGGGAGAGTCGATTAAAATTAATGACTCTCTGGCTCTGTCTGTCTCTCTCTCTTTCTCTCTCTTTAGCTCGTGAGAGCTGGCAGCTTCATTTTTCCGAAACAAGCCTGGTGTTAAGGAAACGTTCAAGGAAAACATCTCGTTTCGCATACTCGAGCGTCTTGCTCTTAAACCCTAAAGAAGACGGTGTGTGTGCGCGCGGGCGCGCGTGCCTTTGGACTGTTTTAAAAAATGAAAGGGGTCTTTCTGTTGAGTCCCGCTTCTTTCAAGAATCGCTCGTAGCCTCGCGAAAGTGTGTCGAGATACGGACCTGGCTGGAACCTCTTCAACTCTTAAGCTGGCTACGATCGCGCCGCATATTCCAATTAATTTATTAAATCAATCCGACTCATCGGAAACCTCGCTCGATCGAACCATGAGCTTTCAAAGAGGACCATTTGCGCAGAGACGTGATTAAATCCGTTCAGATTCGCACCTTGACAATTTTAATTTTCGCTTTTGTGGAACCTAGTGTGAATTACTAATAACTAGATTCTGCATTTTTATGCGAAATTCTCTACATGAATAAAAAATTACCAAATCTATTCATTTTTTTCAAATCGAACTAGAAATCTATTTTCCTAATCACCAGGATTGTTCCAATTTGTTTGACGGTTCATTTTATAGGGCATGTCGAAACGTTGTTCTATTTACAGGACCTTTACCCTTGATAAAGTGGAGCCAAAAATGTTTTTAGACTTTTAATAAAAATGAAATATATGCAATTTTTCTGTAAAATAATAAGCAATTTTTAAAAAAGTAAGTTCCGCAAGTTCAAAAACAACATGCACATATTTTGTTAGTATTTAGTGATAACAGATAGCGAAGACACACTTCAGTTTTATAATTTCAGAAAAAATGTTTTGATCTTGTTTTGACATTTTAATAAAACATAAAAGATGCAGCCTATCCAGATCTATAGGTTTTGTTGAATATATTTTTTGATACCGTCAATAATTTGGAAAAGCGTTTAATTAATTTTTTTAATGTTTAAGGGCCTTGGAGCATGTTTTCCCGTCATCCTATCGAGCTCAAACTTTGCACAGACTTTTTTTTATTAATTGGAACAATCCTGGGGGATGCCATAAAAGAAATATAAAAGTCGTAAATAAGAGCCACCCTAATCAGCATATTTATGATGAAAAGTTTAAATAAGCTCAATCTTCTCATCTTTAAAGGGCGCCAAATATACAGACACTCTTTGAACTCAGTATTAAGTTCAGTATTAAGGGAGAAAATCAACTTCTATTTGACTCCTATTTGTCGCAAACGAGTTAAACAATTTATATTCAGTATTCTACTACTACTAATAATATTTCCACAATTCCTTGTTTTCTAACAGACCCGACCCAGATAAAGGATCTATTAGTCTCAGAATGTCTGGGTTGGTCCGCGATACAATTTATTCCATCTAAATGTCAAAAAGCTAATTTCTCGTGGCGGCGACGTCGAGGCAACTTTGTGGTCGTCGCCGGTCGAGAAAAATCGCGGGAAACGATGGATTCGCAACGGTACCAGAGGACAGAGGGGTTGTATTCTCCTGGGGGTGGGAAATGACTGTGCCTTTGAGTCCGCCGACTGATCGAGCCACCCCCGATTAATTTCGCCGGGGGCCGCGTTCGGATTGTACGAAAGAAAAGCCGTGCGGAACAAACGAGCGGTGCCGAGCCAAACGTGTTCTCACGCTTTTGAAAAACCACCCTCTAGCTCCTTCGACCGACGCTCGCCGCTGGCGCCGATGAAAATTTAATTCAACACCGGTAATATTTTCATTCAGGCGAAAATTCGATTGCTGACCGTGAATCGCTAAATTCATGCAAGATACACTTTCGCTCAAAAATGCGCAGACACTTTCTTAAATGTTATTAGTGAATTTAAACGTGAATTTTTTTTATGCAACTAGGACAACGATCATGAAACGAATCGCTAACTGGGCCCGCTATCATATTATTCCGATCTTCTTTTTTACGGTTATTTTTACAGTATATCTTAAATGATGTTTAAATTAAAACATTAATTTGGTAAATATATACATACAAACAATGTATATCCCTGGTGAAAATTCGGAGAAAAAGTGCAAATGTTATTTACCCACGTCGGATTTAAACCCGGACCAACTCCGAAACATTGGCCACCGTTGCCCAAGCATAAATGCTAGTAAGGATATCGCGGTACGCCAATGGGTGTAGCAGGGAAAGTGTATCTCCCAATTTTGTGGGGATAATGAACCGACTTCGTGAAACTATCGGAATCCAGATCATTGGACTTTGATGCTCCAAAACTTTCTGATTAAAAGATTCTCGGGAGCCGATTCTCCTCGTTTAAAAAGTCTCGGGAATTCTTAGATTCTAGAGAATCCGCTCGCAGGGAGTGAGGGATTCTTAAATTTTAGTCCTCCAGAGTTCGCGGGGAACTTTGGTCCACCTGTACAGTGAAACAGCTCGAAACTCTATTGCATCATTGAACGTTGCAGTTTAGAGCGTCGATATTTGCGCTAATTAGAAAAATATGGAGACGCGAGGAGGTCCTTTGTTTTCAATTGGTTTTTAATGATATCCTTGCAACGATTTTAATAAACAATAGGTGACATCTTATCGATGACGGAGAACGTGAAATAATTCGAGTATTTCCCACCCTGATGAACGTTCGATGTGTGCATACGAGACATTTTGAGGCTAGGAGAAAATAGCAGTTTCTCGGGTTGAAAGTCATAAAACATTCTCGGAAGTTCCTTGTTCTTTTAATGCCAGGCAGCGTTGCAATGAAGACGGTTTTTCAAAGATAATCGCGTTCGATTCGATCCACGATTCCGAGATCTTTACGAGCGTCGATCTGGCTCCGGAAGCTTAGGAGCGAGAAGTTCTTAAGCCAAAGCGTTTAAGGACTCTCGGAACTCGACAGATTTAGATTCGAGGTTCCTCTCAAGTTTCGATTGCATGGGTCCTTCGATCGACGGTCTATATCCACTCCTCTTTCAACCTTAACAGAACATTCTCTTCTAACTGTTATGAAAGTGATTTTTATGGATATCTTCCCGAAACACTGTTGACGATGTCGGAATAGTTATTCACGGGATGTGTACATACATCGTTATACCACAAGAAACCATTTCTCTAAGTTGGCAGTTGTATTATTTTTCATTTATCACGACTGTTAAGGGTGGAAATAAATTTCTAGGTACTTATTCTCTGTTTCTCGCAATCAGTGTAGTCTGCTTATACAAATTCAGACCAACTTCTCTTTCAAATCTTCCAAGCCGTGCAATAAATAGAAAGCAACGCTAACTCGCTTGAAACAATTAATTTCCAACTCCCAACAGGCAGACATCTCATCATGGGATGAAATCAGTCCCCTATGTTCGATGTTAGGGCAACAGAAAAGATTGCAGCGAAGCGAGAGCATGGCGCGAGTCAAAAATCAAGCGAAAGTGGCGAGAACAGAACGCGTGGGCGGAATAAACGACCAGTGGAGGATGTTTAAAGGGCAGAAGACGCTTTCAGGGTTTATGCTTGCGAGCCACACCCAGCCGTTTTCGCGTAGGTATGCCGAGTTTAGGCGGGCCAAAGCGGACCGGAGCCCGCGACGGCGAAATTGCCCGCGGAAATTTACGAGGCCGTCGTCGCGACGTTCGCCAATTTGACGAAGAAGGCAACGGCTCCTGCGAAAAGACATACGTGGCCCACGTGGATCGTTTCGGAACTCGTCGCACGTCCCGCGACGATCGTTTTCGCCGATAGACCGCGACGATGCCGCGGCGACACGCCGACGAAGATCGGTGTCCTCCATTTTTTAAACGCGTCCTCTCTAACGACCGCTTATAACCAACCTGAAATCGATCCATCCAGTTTCTTGTCTTTCGGTGACACTCTCGTCGAACAATGAGTGAGTGGAACAAGCCCTAAACATGAACCATTTATCCTACTTAGATTTCCTTCACCTATGTGTAGGAAAGGGCTACAAACGCGAGTTTAGTAATATGTGGTTCCATTTAAAATAACTAGGTTGACCTTCAAATCTCCTAAGCACTTCCACCTGGAAACATCTTCCTATCTCAAAAAGTGTGAAAGTTCCTCAGTGGCTTGTCTTAGATGACTCACCCTCTTTTTATTTAGTTAACGTCGCTCTCTACCTTTTGCTATGGTTACGTCGCGACAGGTTACCCTGCAGTCGAAAATTTTCATTTACATTGCAATTTTAAATGAAACTATTAAATAAAATAATCACCGGTCGGTAATGTGTTAAGGTAGATTGAACCACCTTGGGCATCACAGTATTAGATGGCACATGGAATATTTCCAGATGACTCAGCCTGTGCACATTCGATTTAAGAAATTTAGTCAACCATTTCTTCCGAGTCAATTTTCAGTTCAAGTTTTTCGTCGGAATTTTCAGTGGTGCGGTGGCAGGAAGATCGGTTAGTTTGTACGTTTCTTTTCCAGCAAACTATTAAATGAAACTATAGAAAGTGTGTAACCATGTACCGTAGATTTTTCAAACTTATGCGATAATCACCGGTCGGTAATGTGTTAAGGTAGATTGAACCACCTTGGGCATCACAGTATGAGATGGCACATGGAATATTTCCAGATGACTCAGCCTGTACACATTCGATTTAAGAAATTTAGTCAAGCATTTCTTCCGAGTCAATTTTCAGTTCAAGTTTTTCGTCGGAATTTTCAGTGGTGCGGTGGCAGGAAGATCGGTTAGTTTATACGTTTCTTTTCCAGCGAAGTGCCCAACTCGTGGCACTATGCGGCATTCAGGCGAATATCGCGTAGATGTCTGCCAGGAATCGAGGAACACGGGAGACTCGAGCTGGAGGAGAAGGATGCGGGGGTGGATCGCGGGCTTTGTCGTGCTCGTGACGTTCGTCGTTCGCGATTGTTGATCGAACCCGGCCGATTGAACTCGAAATGGCACGGCAGCCGTTCTCGCGCGGTATCGCTGTCTTCATTCAGATAAGGTCTCAATACCTTAATGGGTCGGCCTATCGGACCCAGCCACCTAACGTCCTGACGACGTCCTACGCCATTGTCTGGCTGCCGCAGCCCTCTCGCGAACCGCCACACTAGAATCGATGTAGACGATTTCGATATCGATTTCAGAATACGACCGAGCCCTTTTGTCCGGGATTTAAGGCGGGAAATTAAGGAACGTACCACCTACCTCCCATGGGGACTGTCTGTCCGCAAGATCTTCACGTGCTTTCGACGCTTCACGAGCTTTCTCAAGTGCTCCAAGAAAATTCTGCTGCTGATTAGTGTTTTACTAGGTCGAGTCATTTGTCCGAGATTTATACGTCAAGTCATCAGCCAGTTTTTCTGGTTAAACATGATGTTGAGATTGTTCAGACTGGTTAAAGGTGGTGCTTCTCTCTTGAAGGAATTATCTCATCTTCTTCAAAAACGAATATTTCGGGATCTAAATTTTAGTACAAATTCTTCAATCTACCATCGAAATATATGCATAAACAATTTCATAAATCCATAACCATCCAATCAGTTATCAGAAATTCCAAGAAATGCTTTTCTCAAACGATTGGTCGAGTACACCTCCTCAAATATTCATATAAGGGACAAGTAATTTCCTAATAGTTAATTTATAAAAAATTATTACATCTTAAAAAATTCATATTTCGAGCCGAAAATTTTTACGAACCTTTTCAAATCCGTCACTTATGCAACTACCAAAAATCACTCGAAAATTTATCTTGAGTAGTACAGTTTCCAAAAACATGAATGGATCTTCGCATTACCACTGGCCCAATATTTCATTTAAATAAAAATAAGGAAAGCGACTTCTGTGGAATTCTTTAGAAATTGCGAGCTTCGCAGACATTGCACGTCGAACATTCGCAACGAACACGATCCCACGAGCAGAAAGCATGGCTCCTGCGTGGAGCAGTGTAGGTAAAATGGTCGAGGGACGTTTCTGTCTCGTTCCTCCTATTATTCCAGCCACCAGAGACGCGAGCAGCTTCGATTGCTCGGGACGTAATACAGCGGTTCCATCTTTTTTTCAACGGCGAACAGTTAATGGAGCGACGGACCACTTTATCTGGGAATTTCAGAAGAGAACCTGGGTACCCGGGATTCGTCGGAAGACAACGGAATATCTATGTGACGCTGGAATCATCTCCCAAAACGCTCCCGATAATTCAGGGTCGCGGATGTTTGCCAGCGATCCGACGCGAACTATGCACCACACCTCTGTTGCGCATAATAATTCGCTGTATCCTCGCTCTGCTCTCTTTCCCCGAGTGCGAGGTATTCGTGCAATATACTCTTGCGCCCTATTTTGCGGAGAAATAGCGTGTTGATGTAATCTGGATTTTTTACATCTTCGTTACGGGAGAAAATAGTAAAAGGAGGTAGCTTTTAAATAGAATTTATAAGAACTGCGTACCTTTCTACCAAAATGTCATAGTAACGCAAATTTTCTTAGCCGTTTTCTGCTAAAAATTTTCAAAGTGCGTTGTTAAATGAACGATAAAAATGGTTGTGCCTTGTTAAAACATTAACTTTTTTTAATTAAAATTTTTATACACATTCCTCAATCTACTGTCTAAATGGAGAAATAATTTTATAAATCTATGCACAGCCGTTTAGTTGTACGAATTTTCAAGAAAAACGAATGGCCAAGTACAACCCCTTAAGCCTTGATCAAATGAGGTCATAGAAACTATTATGTCATTTTGGAAACTGAATATTTAGAGATGACAATTTTGTGCATGTTCTTCAATCTATTGTGTAAATGTAGAAATAATTTTACAAATCTATACACAGCCGTTTAGTTATACGAATTTTCTAAAAAAAAACGAGTTGGCGAGTACAACCCTTTAAGCATTAATAGAAAGAAGCCCTTTTAGAAACTGTTATATCTTTTTCAAAACTGAATATTTCAAGACGACCATTTTTGTACACTGTGTTTAACCTACTATCTGAATACAATGAAAAATTCATAGATCTGTATTCGGCCATTCGGTTGTAAAAAAATTGTTATTGCACGAGAACTTTTTTAGTTCGAATGTTGAAGAATAGCTTTTCGTTCTATAAAACTATCGTATGAAGAGATATTTTGTTGAATAAAACGTACGGGTCCGAGTAGGTTTCATTCAGAAACGAAAGGTAACTACATATATCGATCCTTGGTTCAGTGTATTAGGAAACAGTACTTTTCGAATCGACTGAAAGGCCCAGAGTGCAAATGTTAACACGACCGTCGAAGTACGTTGACAAATTCATGAACCTGTACAGCGTATCAGCCTTTTCCCCTTAACCTTAACACAAAATCCTTGGTTCCCGATAGAAGATCGAAAGAACATCGAACTCCCAGAGAGAGAGAGAGAGAGAGAGAGGGAGCAGTGCAATAATTCAGCTGTGGATCGAGCGCAACTGAAAAGGCAGCACCGGCGGCCCGTTTAATTTCGTGCCGTTCGATTCCGTGCCACGGGATAGAAAATTCATAGCGTTCCTTACACGGCGTCGAGTAAAATTGAGTGAAAGCCGGCCCGACCCGAGACTCCGACTTCGAAGCTGACGCCGGCGCCGCTTGAAATTTTTAATTCAAGCCTCGAATGAAAATTTCATGCCGCGTTTGAAGGAATCTCTTCACCTTACGGCCTGCAGAGGCTGGATACCGTGGTCCCGTTGCGGACCGATTCTCCCGTCGAACTCGTCCCATTTAACATATAGAATGGTGTTGGCGATCGATAGATCAATCGGAGATCGCATCCGAGAACTCTCTCGTATTGTTAACGTGCTCACTTTCGAAACTCCCGACCTCGATATTGCCGCAAAACTACGAACGAATAACAAATGATTTTTTTTTCTTACAGTCTTGACGTCAATTGACAGCCCCCAAAAATTTATAAAATCAACATCCCACGAGTTTCTTCATGTGTGATAAGTTACCAAGTATATTCCCTTAACAATTGCTATATACATATCTTCTTGAAAGATAAATGTTTCGGTATGAAATTTTTTTTACACATTCTTCAATTTTCAGACAAACTGTAGAATCTTTTTTATAAATCTATATCACTCACCCATTTATTCGTAAAAATTCGCTTTTTAGAAATTTGAATTTGAAAAAGACACGTTTCTCAACTTTAAACAAATATTGTGATGTTATTATACAGAAAAATATTCTTTAGACTTCCCCGAATTCAGTGATGTGCAATAGTAATACGTTATGATTGTTCTACTGAAACGCTCGCTCTAGTGGAGATCGCCACCGGTGGCGACTCGCGTTCCGCGATGATATTTTGCTTTCTGGTTCGGTAACAAAATCGAAATTCGAAACTCGACAGGGTAGTTTCTCAATTTAAAAGTCTACACTATCGCGTGGTGTAATTCGATTTTCCGCTGGACCCTTATTTTCTTATATACATTGAAAAATATCCTCAAAAATGTGTGCAAAAGTGGTGTGTCTCCGTCTTTAAAGATTGTTGAAAAATGTTTAAACAATCACAACGTATTACTAATCACTGGATCCGGGAAGTCTAGAGAATATTCTGATGTAAAGAACAATACAATATCTTTCATAATAACATTACAATAATCGTTTAAAGTTGAAAACTAAGTTTTCTTCAAAGACGTGTTTTTCAAAAACTATGCGTGTAGGAAAAAAATTAAGGCCAGATTCAAAATCAGCGCGAAAAACCCTATAAGAGCCACCCAAAAGTTATATGGAAACATGAAAGTAGTTGAGATTTGTTGGACAGTGTAATTGAAAGCTCTCCAAGGCTAAAACCGTGCAATCTAATTGTTGCCCGTTTCCATCGCTTCTGAAACTGGTTGAGCAACAAAGAATCGTTCGAGTGGCTCTAGCGTCTCTTTCGACAGAAAGTCGTTGCGATGATCGAACAAACGAGGAAACAAGATGGATCCTCGTTTTCGGCCCGCCGCGCCATCCAGCTCGTTCCCGATTTATCCGTCGCCGGATCGATCGATCCGGATCGCGCGTCTCGTTTCTCCGCCGACGCTCTCGTCGAGCGAAGTTTATTGGAACGTGTTTAATTAACTTTCCAGCGGTGACTTGGCCGTCCTCGAGCGTCCCCGTTACGATTATCCGTAAGCCTGGCGAGCAGCTGGGAATCCAGCTCGTCGAGAACAACCTACACCCATAAATTCCAGCAGTTTCGCCGTTGTAACTGGGAGGAAACTAATCGGCCCACCTACGGTCCCTCGGTTCTCTCTATTACCGCGAGCTTCGATCTTAGTTATAATACTTCCTCTCCATTTGTTTCTGCCGCTCCCCTCCCGCCGCTTCTGTCTCTTCCCAGAAACTTAGACGGCCACCGCCATGGATCTTCCCTGGCTCGATACAATCCGAGAGAAATCGCCGCGAGACGATCGCAGTCATGTCATTAAATACTGAAGTTCTGCACGGAGAAATATCGCCTAACGACATTATTATTACCACGTGATAAACAGGTGAAAAAATTTGTGATTTTGAATTTTGGTTAGGTATAAAAAAATACTTGTAAGATTTAAAACGAATATTTCCGGATGAAAGTTCTTGTACACATTCTCCAATCTACTGTCTAAATATGTATAAAAAAAATTAAAAAATTATTACCACGTGATAAAGAGGTGAAAAAATTTGTGATTATGAATTTTGGTTAGCTATAAAAAAAAATACTTGTAAGATTTAAAACGAATATTTCCAGATGAAAGTTCTTGTACACATTCTCCAATCTACTGTCTAAATATGTATAAACAAATTTTAAAAATTATTACCACGTGATAAAGAGGTGAAAAAATTTGTAATTATGAATTTTGGTTAGCTATAAAAAAAATACTTGTAAGATTTAAAACGAATATTTCCAGATGAAAGTTCTTGTACACATTCTCCAATCTACTATCTAAATATGTATAAAAAAATTTTAAAAATTATTACCACGTGATAAAAAGGTGAAAAAATTTGTGATTTTGAATTTTGGTTAGGTATAAAAAAATACTTGTAAGATTTAAAACGAATATTTCCAGATGAAAGTTCTTGTACACATTCTCCAAACTACTGTCTAAATATATAAAAAAGAAATTCAAAAATCTATACGCAACCGTTTAGTTGTGAAAACTTCAGATGGTCAGGTACAACCCTTGAAACTGTGACTAAAAAGAGGCCTTCACAAGAATCATTGTACCTTCTTAAAAAATCAATATCTCGAGCCAAACATTTTTGCGTACGTGTGCCCGGCGTGGAGGAACAAACAGAACGACAGAACTTCGGCCCAGATTCGTCAAAGTTACGAACCGTGCTCGAAAGAGAGGTAGTGATAAAGAGAGAGAGAGGGGTGAAGGGGGCAGAGTGACGAGTCACGAAAATGTATCGAGCACTCGTCCGAACGGAATACGGCCGGCCGCGTCCCGTGAACGTCTTTGTCTCGTTCCGGTTGAAAGGAAGCGGAAGAACACGAGAGGAAAGGGCAGCCGTTGCGGGAGCGGAGGGTGTGGGAGTCGTAGGGGTGGAAGGTAGGAAGAACGAAGCAGCCTCTTAAGTGGCGCATGGAAATTCAATGAAAAGTCACGAGAGGGCCGAGATCGATATTTGTCGGTGGAAAGGGGGTGGAAAGGGGGTTGCAAGGGGGTTGAAAGGAGTGGCGAGGGGCGAAGGGACCGCGCAACGGGGCAACCGGAGGGTCGAAGAGGCATAGGTGCCTCTATTGGCCATGTGCCAATGCTTGCCTATCTATGTGGAACACCTGTGCTTGCTCGACGTTGCCCCGATATTCCGAACGAGCAACAAAAAGCGCGCGATTCCCCCGCGTTCCGGTTTCGCAGATAGAAGTAATTTCGCAAATGAACTCGATGATCGCGTTGACGCTGATCTAGATTTAGATAACCGGCCCGGGGACCGCGTGCCCGCCCCCAACTTTACCTATTTACGTGCTACCTGCCCCTAACGAGACGCGAAATCCCGTTCACACTGGCACACTTTCGATCTTTCCACCAGCCATCGCCGGATTCCGTGAAGAAACTCGTTCTGCTCTATCATAATAATTGTTATCACACTGTGGATTCCGTGCCATTATGTCAGAAGCGAGTTGGTAAAATAATAGAAGGCGGTAGATATGTTGGAACAGTTCAAAATACTGTTTGTTTCGAGAACATACAAACAGATAAGAAAGCGAGCTAATAGATAGATACTTGTCCCCGCAGGGTTTCAAATTCATACACCAATCTCCTCCTCTTTCCACTCTCACCTATCGCCTAATTGCAGCAGCCTATTTCAGCCAATTTCAAACCACCTTGGGCACCACAATATTTATTTTATATTAAGTAACAAATATTTATTTTTAAATATGCAGGAAATATCTATTTCATATTACGAGAAAAAGATTTTTTTCTAAATACAAAATGAATCTTTATTTAATATTAGAAATAGAATATTTCTTCCTAATGTACAGATAATATTTATTTCATATTATAAAACAAAATATTTTTTTCTTATTATAAAATAGATCTTTATGTAATATCAGAAATTATATAAAATTATATAATATAATGTAAAAATTTCTTAATTGTAAGAAGGTCCTTTGGAAGATAAAATGGAATATTCCCTCAAGTGCACAGAAAGTAATAGATATTCATAGTTTCTAATTTTTGTTATAACTTTTTCTTACATTTTAAAATTTTATTGAATGTTATTTAAATATTGAATTTATATTTTTCAAATATTGGATTCACATTTACTATATATTTTTTAAATATCTAGTTTATATTCTCTGAATATTTAGCTGATATTTTTTAAACATTCAATTTATATTTCTTATATTTTTCTCATATGAAAAAATGTGGCTTAAAAAATATTTATCCAATAATTTACTCTGCCGTGATCGGGAAAATTGAGATTCATATACTGATTTCCCCCTTAACGCTTCCGGATTCCAGCAAGGTATGATAAAATTTGGTTCGCTAAGATACGCTACAGAAAAAATTAATTTTTTAGCTCGAACATAAAAATCGTGTCACCCATATGTTTCTGAGGCGGCACTGGACATGTTAAACCAGCGCGAAATTCTCTGTGGTGGAAATTACGTAGGGAATAATAATATAATAATAGTGGCAAACAGAGCAGATGTTATGCTAATCGATGAAACAAACAAAAGCACGTAGGTATACATCCCGTTGACGTACGTAGACAAACCGAACGACCACAATTTCAAGAATATGTCTGTAGACAAAGTAAATGAGTACGTACCATTAATACGGGGAATCGTGGTAGTATTGAAAGCAGATAAAGTCGCAACGATAACAATTGTGATATCGGCCGCAGGAATCGTGTCCCTATTGAATTTATAACAATATGTATTTATGGAACAATATATCAATCGTAAAAAATACATTTTTATCTGACTTCTGATTGTCACGATTAACTTCGAAAATTTGTATGTCGCGCAAATATCCGCAGTGTTCTAATGATAATAAAATTGTCTATCAGCGCAAGCAATGTATGGAACGTGATAGATCAGACATCGCGATCGAAGATAAAACAAAACAAATGACACACAGTGTATTAGACACATCCACATCGGCTGACCGCGATGCACACGCGAAATACAGAGAAAAATAAAGAAATAATACATCACCCGACGATAGAAATAGAGAAAATACAGAAGTAACCGGATGTCTGTACATCGTTTATTATATCAGTCACGGAAATCAGGCGGAATTGCTTGAACACACAGCTTAAACGTCTCAATCTTCGTGCAAATGCAGTACACCAGACAGCACAGAAAGCAGGGAGAAAGCGGTCATATTAGCAACATGAAATATAGCCTGATCATTTCTGGGATCACATTTAGGTATAAGACGACGCCCGGGAAATGAAAGCACCAGATAATGACGATCGCGAGACCTCGTAGCGGAGACAATCACCGGGAATAACTTCGAAACACCTAAAATAGCAAGGGGAAACGCTCTCATCATGTAAATTGCGAGTCCTTAAGCAATTTCATAACTTATTTGCAAAAATAGAATCGGAGGAACAATTTCCATTCTTCGTTAGAAGACTCGTTGCACCAGGACTGGATTAAAAACACTGTAAATTACGATTCTTTATGCATTTTCCTGTTTTCAGAGAATTAATGTTCAAAACTGGAGTCATTGCGCCAAAATTGATCTAGAAGTATTATAAATTGAAAATGTTGACGCATTTTCCTATTTCCACTTCGTTTCGCTGAAGAAAATGAATGGATCCGACCAATGAAGATGCGGTACTCTTCTGTTCGAATAACGGCTCGATAGACGTAGCGGCTTGATGGGATTAGGGGTGTAGGGGGTGTGGTGGGGTGGTTTCTGGCAACAGTGGCTCGAGATAGCGAGTTTCGATCTCGCAGCGATGCCTGAATGCCGCGGCAGTCGGCGTCTAGATATATAGATAAACAGACAGAGAACGCAGGGGTGGAAATGGGGGTTGAAGGAGGTGAAACGCTGGGGAACCGTGAGTTTAGGGAATTGAATGGACTTACCGCCCTCCGGATGACCGTTATCGATGATGGCTGCAGAAGAACCGGAAAGAAAGGGAACATTTAATCGCTTCAAAATCGGAATCGATAGAACCCTCTAGTTAAGAACTATCGTCTGCCCAAGGGATGATTCTTCGGAGCAGAAATGGGGCAGTATACCATCCGGATTGGTACTCTTGACTATCTGCCTCAACCTCTATTTTTCTAGACTTTGGATAAACGTTCTACTCAGCTTAGAGACACATTAACTTGTTTTTGCATACATTTGTATACTGTGTATTTTTGTATACATTTAATATAGGACCCACCGAGGAAGTCCCAACTACTTCTCATTTTAAATTAGAATGTTTCATTATTAATTAATTTTTTTTCTTCAAGGAATAAATTACAGAATAATCTCAGAACTCCATTCTAAGTTGATTGCACAGACACTTGAATGTATCTTCTCAAACGTTGACTCTAGCCTTCACAAGCTCGAAGATACCCAATCCTTAAATATTGTATTCGAGCATTTTGTTACTACTTAAGATATTAATTTCTCTCCATCCAATCTTCAAATAAAGAAACTATGTACTATAGTCCTAGGTGTGGTAGATTTTGTACATCGAGAAGTCCGAGATGTAGCTTCTCCCAGTACACTGTACAAATCGCAAATTCCAAGTTTCACATCCCTGAGGACAGCTAACTCCAGGCTCCATGGGCTAGTCCTGTAATTCCCGGTTTGGTGAACTTCGAAACCGTCAATTCCCGAGCTGACGGTTCCGCTATCCGCGACTACAGGCTTTTTCCTTGAACCGGAGAACCCCTAATTTTAGAACCCGGCCGGTAGGATCCGTGACTCCTTAATTTGTGAACCTCACGTGCCCCGGTTTCGGCATTTCGTCTCGGTCTTGAAAATCGGCCGTTCATATTTCAAGTCGTCCCAGATTAGACACGTGCATGCAGCCGGAGCAGGCGAATGTTCAGTTTCCGGTGAGTGGGAGGTGGCGAGGCGGGGGCTCCGGGGAAAGTTCAGGGCCGTCCCGTTTCGGGGGCTCCTCGTCCGCGGGGAGTTGGTTCCGCAGGCTTTTTATTTCAATTTCGGCACGCGTCCCGCGGTTCGTTCTCTCTCCGGGGTGTCGTAGCAGCCCGCCAGAAAACTTGCATTTTTCCCGGGGACGGCATGTCGCGTCGCGCGGCTACATACGTCATAAAACTTTGCTAATATACGGGGAGGAGCGCAGTGCCATCTTTATGCTGCCAGCTCGGAATCACCCTCCACTTTCGACTTTGCCGCTCATCTTTCAACCCATTCTCCTCCAGCTTTTCCCACCCCTTCCCAACCCCTAGAAATTCCCTAGCGGTGCCTCGATGCCGAATACCAAACCCTCGAGCATCGATTGATTGAACGCTACTCGTTGATTCTTTTCACTGATTTTTGGAATCGCGGTGCGTTTGCTCCTGATTTCTCCCGAGATTTGCATCCCTCTGTCGGTCCCCCACAAGTTCGCGCTCCCGGAAGCTGTTTCGAATTGACTCGTTTGTTGCGGGACGTGCGCAAAATGCGAAATATTAATCACGGGAGTGGAAGATCAAACAATTCGAGAAAAATTTTAGGAAAATATTTGTCAAACCAGTACTGCCGTGGCGGTTGGGACACCGTATAAAGTTCGGACAGTCCTTTTTTCCACATTAATGTACACGAATACATGGTTGCCAACTTTATTTTTGTTTGTAAGCAAACTTGTCATTAGCATTAAAAGCAACAAGTCGTGTTCAGTGTAGCTGTGCCAAACAAAGGCTAAATATGTGTCCTGAAAGTGAACCGGTAGATTAGTAAACTAATCCTTCTAACATCTCCAAAAAGCTCAAGCTGTTGGGTCCAATTTTGAAAAAGTTATTCGTTGTTAAAAGGTGTACGAATTCTTTGTACAAAACACACAAAACGTGTCCCAACCGTTACGACATTCCCTTAAAAACATTCTGCGAACCATAACTCTCCCCAGAATATAATATTTCGGAACTAGTAGATGTTCGTAACTGGTTCCCTTATAAAAATGACAAGATTGATGTTATTTTAGACTTTCTGTAGTTTCTGTTATAATATGTACTCCACTAAAGATATCTATACAATCATTTCTTATGAAATTATTTTTGTTATATCAGTAATCGTAAAATAAAAAATCTGGAGAGAGCTTCATGAAGAATTTAAAGTATTGTTATATTATCATCAGCCTGTAAAACGTATAAAGAAGGAAAATCAATTTCTGATTAACTCCAGTTTGTAGGAATTCAGGTAGACAATTTTTATTCTACATAAAGATCCGTTGGCTGATAAAATAAAAGATTCGATGAATAAATGTGGAACACCGTGTGAATAATTCTCAGGGGCCTTAGAGTAATTTGAACCGGTGATGGTAGGTTAGTGTAAAAGCAATGGAGGTTGAATTTCGAGTGAAAATAAGTTGCGCGTGGCATTCGGGTCTTCCGCTGCATAATTGAAAAAGCGGCTGGAAAACCGGTCGAACTACGTAATTTTCGGGAAACCGAGCTCGGTTTTTGGCTCCCCTCTCCTCCGCAGAAAGTTACAGTAAGATATTTAACTCGATGACGCTCGTCCGAAAGTTTGAAACGGTGTTAAGAACTCAAACGACGCCGTTAAGGAGGCTTTTAAGGGCGCGGCCGCCCTTAGAGCCATGCTTCCACTTTCTTTTAACCCGCGAGACTCTGTGCCGCGATGGTTCTCTCAGCTCCCCGTGTTCCCTGGGGCATCCTGGGAGCCAGATTTAGGTGAACAAACGCAACTTCGAGAAATTAACGAACTACTGCACGGAGAATCCCGATCGCGAACTTTCGTAGACGTAGGTAAGCTCGAAGAGAAAAATTACCGAGATCCACAGCGAATTCTGACGTCTTCTGTGATTTACCGTGATCTCCTCGAATTTATTTGTCGCCAGCGTTCTCGCAAATATTATCGCATTTTCAGCGGAACCCCTCCAGTAAAATTTATCAATTCCACGTTCAATAATCCTAGAGAAAATTTTTCGAATTACTCTAGAGTACTTCGCGGGTAATTTTCGACGAAATGTAATTACAGTAATTACTCTTATTGAAATTTGTACAGGTTACATTGCAAATTATTGGCTACGATATCAATTAATTTTAACGAGTAGAAATGCATCCACGTAAGCAACATGGGCGATTGCGTTACGAGCTAAACCATTCACCGATTCATACTACTGCCACTGTTACTCGTAAATGTATTCCCCATACGGAGAAGAAGGCCACGGATAGAATCAATCTCCCTGTAATTAATTAAAACACGATCGATTCCATTCTGCTAATAATTTTACGAATTCTATCTATCGAAATCGAGATGTCCATCAGCTATATTCCATGCTGATCTGTTTAAAGGTGACAGAACATGCAGATTTCATTTTAGTCCGGCATTCAAGTTTAATGGTCTCTGTTATGGACGCTATTTATTTTCAATACGGTCATAATAATTCTCGTGCTCCTCCAACTCGTTCAATTAATTAATCAGTACAATAGAACCTCGTTTATACGAACCAATTATGTTAAATCTCGTATATTAGAATTCTTAAACGACCCACTATTGTACGAACTATTATTCATATATGTATAATTACTCTATTATATGCATTTCAATTTCACGGAGAATGACTGACTATAAATTTTTCATGCATATCGCAGTAAACTATATTGCCTAATTATCTACTTTAGCAGAATGTGGAAAATATCCACACATCATTTTTTTTTTAATTTTCCGACCTACTGTGTCCGTAAATGTTGATATTCGGCGATGAAACTTTTATAATACGTGGTTTAAAAGTTAAAAAATTGAAGCTTTTTACGTCGGCAAACTCATTTGGAAAGAAAAAAATTTGCCATGATAAAAGACCTCGAAAATGAGAACTTCGTCGCACTAATTACCGCCGTAACCAGACTGCAGATTTTAAGCAGTTATTACAGCTATGATGATCTCGAACTTGATAGAAAAAAAAAGATTGAATTAATTATAGTTTAACTAGATTTTTATCCTCTTTTTACCTTATATAGACACTAACTTTCTCTTTTCTATATTAAATAAATACGTTTCTTCTGAATATTTAATTTTCTTAATCGGCTACTCAAAATTCTTAATGTAATTTAATGCAGAGAAGGCTACAAGACCTGTATAATTTAGTATATTTTCAAAAAACCACGTGCGATCGATACTTGGAGAACTTCTATATCTCGAAAAGGGACGATTTTCAAATGTATGGTTACAGAACCTTTTTCATGCTCGGGGTTCGTAGAACGCGTTAGCAAAGTTTGGCATTCTATTTCCATAGCTACTCGATAGATTTTCAACGATTTCTAGCGTCGAGATCTCGAAACCGCGATCGAGATGGTCCAAGGAACGCCGAAAATCGCGGGCGGCGGTCTCCTTCCGGAGGAAATCTCATCGAGCTAGTCCGTGTAAAAACTTGGAAACTGGCCATCAGAGACAGGGTAAAAAGTTTCCGACTGCTCCGGGTCGTCTCGTGATTGGTGCGTCTGCCAGTTTTTGCCCTCGCGCATGGTCCACCACCCCCGTCCGAACAATTTCGCCAGAGGGGGGTTGAATCGGACCAAGAAAATTCGCGGCACGTACCGAGTCGCTTAGGAAAAACATCAAAAATCGCCGGCAGCGATATCCGGTTGCTACGTTTCCTTTCCGGCCGGCTTCCTCTCCGATTTCGTCCTGCTCGTTTTTTAATCGCGGCCGATTGGACGGCAGCCAGCTCCGACTCTTCTTAATTAAGATCTCAAATAAAAGCCACTCGCAGTCAAAGCGGCACCGGAAGTCGCCTCCTTGATCCTCGAGCGATTATTTGCCACCTTGCCCGGCTTCTGATGCGATCATGCTCGCTGTACAACTTTTCTATATTTGTAAATTGCACCCACCCATTTTATGGAGAATTTTTATTTTTCATGCAATTCTTATCAGTCGTAATTTTTCCAAAATCGTTTGTGCACGTCATTTAGCAAATCAGCGCTTCTAATTGAATAAGAAAAATTAAATCGTTCCAATTTCAAGGAGTGAGTCTACACCTCTGGATCGGTGGACATTTGTAAAAACAATGTCTCTGTACTATGATGAGTAACAATTTTCTTTGGTATACAGAGTGGTCTACCTAAATACCTCATCCAATTGTACAACAAATATTTTGTGTACTTTTTGACTGATTTGTAGGAACTAATGATGAAACGACAATATTTTTTTTCAGAGTTATCAAGGTCATCGAGGTGTTTTAATACATAACTACATATTTTTTTATAGCATCGCTTAACGCATAGAAAAATACATTCAGATATGTAAAGTAACATGACCTTGAAATGAAATTGTATAAAAAGTTTGAAGAAACAAGTTTCTCTTACAAATATTCAACGATTCGGAGGTTTAGAGATTCATCCCTAGGACAGATAACCACCACTTTTCAAAGACCCAATACATATTTAGTAGGTTTTACACAAAACTTAGATCACGAGTCTGACCCGATGTTATTATAGTGAAAGGGGTTAAGTATGAACGCGTTAATATTTGTAAGGGAGTTCGACCAATCGATACGGAAAGAGAGACAGAGGGGGAAGGGGAGGGAGAGAGAGTTCAGCTCAATCTGAAGAATGTCTCTCGAAGAATTCTTTTGCAAAGCGGACTGAAGGAGAGGTCTGTGCAGGAAAGAGACGCGAGTACAAAGGACATTTTCTAACCCAATTAACTATCCGTCCGGCCATAATTAGGCGTCGTATAGCCGACGGTCGGTTCACGAGCCAGCGAAAAGTAGGTCCGTCGGCAGTGGACCGCAAACGAACTGGTCGAACGAGGCCGAGTTCGATCGCTCGGTCTAATTCGACGTGTCGGGTATTCAGCATGTCGCGGCCATTTGCGGCCTTCTGCAAATGAGTTCCTAATAAAGCAATTACGCGATGGAGCTGGAAGTTATGGTTCTAGCTGAAGAACGAGTGATTCCTGCCCACCGGCCCCCACAATTCCATTCACACTTCTATCCTAAGCCCTTGGAACTAGCCCTACGCAACGTCTGCCCATCAACTTCATCCTTGATGACTTTTCGGATTCGTCAAAATAAGATCCTTGCAATTTTTCGTATACTAAACTATTGGTGCAAACATTTCTACAGTGATTTTTTATCGTAAGGTGTGTTCCCTGCCCATGAGCCCCATAAACTAGATCCTCAGAACGAGTCGAAAACCAATCGAAAAATTTACTGTACGGTTCATACTGAGTTTCTCATATAGCTCGTTGTAACATATATATATCGAATAAAGCTTACTCTATTACTGTAGGTCAGTGGTTCTTAACCTTTTTGATGTCAGGCAACACTTTTGATTATATGAAAAATTTGCGGAACACTAAAATTAATGATCCAAAAAACAAATAAAAAAACATCGCGCGTAGAAATAAATATATTTCAGAACATATGTAGATATTTCAAGGTGACCTTCTGTTTCTTGTTTATACGGAGTTGTCTGCTTTTATCTAGATAAGCGTGTAGCTTATCCCGAGACGAATTCACTGACCAATAACACCTTCGTCTCCCAAGGACATTCAAGGTCATTGAAGATCATTTAGTAGCGTTAAGTTGAACCTCATCCAGACGGAAGCACGTCCACCCAGAAAAGGTTTGTGACTATCACAAGATGCCACTCCTGAAATAGAGTGAATTTTGTTTGCAGTATTTTCGAAATGTCAAATGAGATACGCTGTATGTATATGCAGAATGTCCCGGGACTGTAAAACCCAGCAGCAAGCCAGCAAATAGTAAAATATTTTCCGCTATCAGTAAATGTTTCACGTACCCGGGCTGGTTAATTAATTTTTCATTTCAGTGACCCCGAAACAGTGGGCGCAGGTAATAAAATATTTGTCGACGCAACGCATTGAATTACCAATTTGAAAGAATTCTTTTATCGGCAACACGGAATGAATTTGAAACACGAAACTTCCCGGAATGAATTGGTCGAAGGCCATTCATCTTTTATTCCGCGCGGATTTATAGATTCGATGATCGATGCGTAAAATTCGTAAAATAACGCGCGCGTTGATTATTTTCCGCACGCTAATGAATTAAATATACTATTACCTATATTTTACGTTTTTACGCGCACGGATTGCCGAGCTTCGGAACACATATTACACGTACAGCTAAATGCTTATACGTATTATTATTTCGTGATAAATTAGGAGTAACATATAATTGGTATAGTTTATGTAGATATATGTACAGAAATTAATACTACTAATATTAGTGATCGTATTCAGATGTTTTTTTTAACGTATCGACAAGCTGCCGAACTCAGTCAGTCCAGGGGTGTCGACTCCCATGGGTACGAATTTAGTTGTAATGAGGTACCCATAGGTATGGTGGCAGCACAGTAGTGCCCTGGCGGTGTGGATACTATCATTGCACTGTTGCTTGTCGTGACAAATGGAAAATCCAAATTGTTATGAAGATGTTACATTCTGAATGTTTAAATGTACAATTTATAATTAAATGTATAATTTAGTTTTAAGAATAAATATGTTATATATCGAATATGTGCAAATACAAATTAATTTCCCTGAAAATAAATTCATAATCTTCAATAGCTGAGTCAGGTGTGTGTGGTGATCACACAATGCTAGAATCCCTACTCTTTGGTCTCTACTGTGCTGCCACCATAGCTATGGGTACCATATTTCAACTAAATTCGTAGCCACTTTTTCCTATAGGAGTCGACACCCCCTGGTCAGTCGAAGCCTTGTCGGGGTAGAGAGAACATGAAATAAATATCGTTCCAAATTTAATACCTTTTCTTTTATTTAAAATAAATACTTTGCCTCCAAAACCAACAGTTTACCCTAAATATAAATCAGCGCGTCCGATGTGGGTGTAGCGTTTGCGTAAGGTAAGAATCGGGGGATCAGTGAGTCTTCTCGATTTGCAGCGGCTAACTGGGCTCGGTTAGCAACGATGGTCGAGCCGGAAATTGGAGGAGTAAATTTTTGGTCGGCTCCGAAGAGTCGATTTCCGTGGCGCGCGGCTGGGGACCATTTCTTTCGGTCTCGTAATTGGATGACCGATCGCAAAGGGACCGAAACGAGTTCCGATTGAATTCACAGTATATAGCGGCTTGATCGATCCGTTTCACCCGAAATGCCTAGACCCCTAGGATATCGCGTTATTATTCAGTCTACGGGTCTGGACTGGTTCCGTACGCACCCGGTACGCAATTCGCGAGATATTCGGGCATCGAGTGTCCGAAATGGTCGAAAGAGCTTCTCAGCCCTATTCAATCTGATCCTGGAGCAGCTTTCAAATTTCATTGGGCCATCTGATTCACAAATCCGACCTAGTGTTTCGCCCAATTAAAACCTGTAGCTTAACACTGGCGAAATAGACCTTTGCTGAAGCAGCTTCAAAAATTCATGTCAAATATTTTTCGACAAACAATATCCTGTCTAAATTTCATTAAAATCGTATCGAAATTTTTTCATGAAAATATTTTTATTTACAGCAAGTTGCAAATCAATTCGCAGCTCCCGATCAGTAGTGCATCACATTATTATTATTATTATTCTCTCCGGCAGTATGTTGTTTAAACAGTGTCGAATAAACTGACAGGGTACGATAGTGCGAGAAGCAAGGGACGAAAGCTCATGGTAAAAAGGTGAACCGTGGCTGGTAGACAGTGCAGAACGCGGCAATTCAAATCGGAGGTCCCTCCATCAAATTGCAAATCGGCCGGCGCTTAATCGCAAATTGGAAATCGCCGCGGGAGCTCGTATGACCGACACAAAATGCTCAACGCATCGGTGTATGCAACGTGCACGGTGCATTCGATGGTATTCGAAGGACGAAGGATGCTAAAAGACTTCGCGGCCGGGTACGACCTGCACGTTGATAATTAACGAACTGAACTCCGAAGAGTTGGGTAATCTTCATTGTCAAAATATTGAAAGCAACATTTCATTTAAACGTTTCGAAAGAACTTGTCGCTCTCGCAGTTCATCAAATCGTAATCCATAGCGAATTTTATTCGGGAAACTTCCACGATATGTTCAAACACGATTTTCAATAGATTTTAAATCTTGATGCATTTATAGGATCTGTGCATATATAAAATATATCAGAAGAATTTTAAAAATCTTTATAGTCTTGCGTTCATAAGATTGTAAAATTCTGATGATTCGTATTACACACGATTTTCGAGTAGATTGTAAATCTTGATGCATTTATAGGATCTGTGCATATATAAAATGTATCAGAAGAATTTTAAAAATCTTTATTGTCTTGCGTTCATAAGTTTGTGATATTCTGATAAATTTTATTAGACACGTTTCTCAGACGTAATTATCACTGTGGATTGTTATTCATTTATAAAATAAAAGTAAACCTTTTCGAGCAAACAATGTTTAACAAAATTTTACAACATATCTATTTCATTTAATAGCAAATACACTAGCATTCCTTACAGCTTGCTAACGATTATTTCTGCGACTTCGTGCATGGTCAATTGCAACTGAAAATATCTGTACGATTCATTTTACAGGAAATATTCCACATTAACATTTCACGAGGTCAATAATTATTTTGCGATATGATAAATAATAAAGAGCACCGTACGCGTGATTGGCCACGTTCATAATGAATTAGAAAGCGCGATTCGCCAGTGGCACGGTGGCAATGAATGAACAGCCAAGTGAAATTCACACGAAACTCAACGCGTTGAAGCATTTTAACAATTTTGATATTAAAATTCCTTGGAATCTCCGAGCACCGTTAGAATTCTTCCTAGGTTGTGACACAATAAAACTGGATACGATTCCAGGATAATTCGGAAATAACAAATTGTGGGTGATTTAGAAAAAAGTTTTGAAAAAATTCAACGAGACATATTACCAATATTATTTTCTAAATATTTTTAAATGTTATACCTAGACAACAGATTTTATGTGTTTATGGCCAGAATGAGCGAACATTATTAAAAAATAACAAACATTCATGTGATTCTCTTTTTCTATTTCGCATAAAATTCCACAGTATAGTTATTATATTATGATAGACTTGGAAACGTTTTATTTTGCATGAAGATTTATCAATTTATCACAATTTATCAATTTATATTTAAGGAATAAAAATGCCTGCTAAACCTGCGGAGCTTAACAACAAGGATATTAACGAACATTGTGAAAAGGGATGAGAATCGACATAAGGGATGTTGGTCCGTTTATTTTCCGCTGGCGGGTCGTACAAATCAGAAATAAATCGGTGCTCGCGCGGGGATTAATACGTCGCGAAATAATACCAGGGAATTCAATTAATGGAACGGTTGCATTACGGGGCCACGGCGATAAGATCGGTATAGTTCGAGGGTCGAGGATTTAATCGCTACCGATATTCCCGTGATTTACCGTGGATCCCCGGCGATCAACGTCGCCGTTCGCCAAACACACGATCGCGGATTAAAAACCGCGTTGCGACCGCCGTCGTATAATTTATTCAAGACGGAAATAACTTTCGGCGCGCGCTTCCACGTTCCGTAATGCAATTCGCGTGGGCGTGGGCGATTTTTGATAAATCCTTTTCGACGGGAACAGGCTTCCCCTCAGCGAATTTCGACGTAATTGCGTGTTATTTCGGCCGGTCGATCGGCTTTTGTTCAGAATCCGAAGCCAGCCGTGCCGATCGCGGCCGGTTTCATGCGGCAGAACGGATTAGACGGATTTTCGATGCCGGAAATTCACCTCCCGTGCGCTTCGACTCGCTTAATATTCGCCACAGAAATTTTTACTAGCACCGGGGGTAGCCAGTCCATCTACCCTCCCCCTCCTTTCCCATGTATATGTATAAAGACACATAACCGGCCCGCGTTTATCAATTTTCCACGGTAGTACACCGCGCGAAACCATACATATTTTTTGATCGACCGGCCCCACTCCGCCACGCCGCGCCGCTAGAACACCGCGCCGATTTCGACCTGTTTATTTACGATTTCCGACCATCCGCGCTTTTATTTGCTAAATAATTTACCGACACGCTCGCATTCGCGAAATAATCAATTTTCTAGTTTTTTCGGTTCGTTTGCACCTATCTCTCGACGGTGGTGCTCGCGGCATTAAATCGTTGATAAACTGCGAATGTTTTAGAACAATTATGTTCGTCATTTACGACAAGCTTCTGCAAAAATGTGTTTCTTATTTTAATGATTCTGGTAATTTTCCTTCGAATAAATTACAACAGCCTTTTTCGTTTGAGCAGAAATCATGTAGTTCTGCTAAGAAGTTCATTTAGAAGAAAAATACCAGAAGTAAAAAAAGTGAATTTTCCAATAGAATCATTTGAAAATTATCATGTACATTAGTTATAAAGTACGCCATAATGTATGTATTTATTATTATACTTCTAGAAATATATTTTGATTTATTTTACTCATCTTATGAATGTTCGAATTGGTCCAACAGTATCAGAGGAAGGAGCTCATAGTGAATTTACCGCCTGACCGAGGTCTCGATTTTTTTAAAACGCAAAATGACAACCTTTATCAGTATTCATTTAAACAGAAAAAAATATTTTCTCCCCAAAAGCCGTATGAATGAAGTGTCAGAAAAAAGTTTAAATTGATCCAACGACAAAAGATAAAAAGATTAATAGTATCACTGCCTGAATCTGTTTTCAATTTTTCAAAAACGCGACGAGCACGAGAATCGTTGCAGAAGAGAAATATGAGAACCCGTTCCAGCCTTCGTTAACACGGAGAAAAATATTTTCTCAACTCAGGAATGAACGGAGGAATGGAATGAATGGAATGGCCAGAAAAATGTGCAAATTGTTCAACACAACGTTAAGTAAAGAGTGGAGAAAGTAATATCGCTGCGTGAACGAGATCTCGTATCCGAAAATATTAATCCGCGGTACATTAGCTTTCGCATGAAAGGCAGTCATAAAGGTGGGTCCCATAAGCACCTGGCAAGATCGAGGCAAGTTTGCAGGCGGCGTTCAAGGCACTCGGCCTTCATAAATCACGCAGAAGGGGACGCGAGAGCGAAACGGTAATCAGGGTTCGAAGTAAAACGGAATCCCATGTTCTCCTCCGTTCGCGATTTTTCCACGGCTGGAGGGATCAACGAGTCGCGAAATCTGATAGGGAGTGGGGGGATGTTGCAGGGATAGATCGTTCCTAAATTCGGGGGAAATTAAGCATGGCGTACAGGTTAATTAATCGCGATAATACAGGGCGTAGGGACCGCGTCCGTCTCGTTCGCCCCTCGAGAGAGAAATGAAAAGTTCTGGAAAGTTTGATATCGCGCCGCCGGATATTCTGCACGCACTTCCTGCGCGTGGCACGCACACGATCGTATAAACACGCAGCCCTCTCGTCGCAGCTCGAATCGACGATTTACACGCGAACCTCGTTCCTCGAGTTTTTTTCACCGTCGAGGACCATGATCTTGAACTCGAGAAATTTCTGAAAATCTCTACTTCGCTCAAAAACTCCACAAAACGATACCGAGCGATTTATACTAATTTTTATAGTGGTAGGAAATTTTCTTCTTGTTCGCGAAATGTCCTATTAGCATTTATGGTATTTGGTGGGACTTGGTTGCAATATTGTAAAGTAAATTTCTTGTTAATTAACCAACTATAGTAATTGTAGGCCCAACGTTGGATAATCATTGGCAAATTGTCATAAATCTTCGTCGTAGATCCTATGCTGAAGATTTGTAGATCCAACTCCCAATCCTTGGCCACCGTTAGCCAACCATAAATACTACTAGGGTCATTGTAAGAAAGTGAACTTTAACATGATCATACACTTACTTTCTTGAAATTGTTCTACACTTTTTGAAAATCATGAATAATTAATGAATAACAACGACATTACAAAAATCACGAATTAATCATACATAAAGACGACACTGCGATAGTCAAGGAGATATTCATCCGAGCGAATATTTAAAAATTATTCGAATGAGCAAGATTTGCAACAGCCTAGCGAGTAGAGAGATAGTAAAATACTTCATTTAGGCTGTGCACGAGGGTGTCTAGATTTCTTTTTTGAACTCGACACTGTAGCCAGGGTGTCTGCGAAGAGTCTGACCCGGGCTAACTTAATAACGCGTTATGCATTCAGTCAAGTTGGGGGAGGGGGAGAGTATGGGGTGGGCAAAGTGTCTAAATAAGGGCGCAGGGACCCCGGCAATAAAGTTACAGGGCTGTAGGACCAGTTGCCCGGAAAATAAGATCAGAATTGATGCGGATTCAGGGACTCGAGCCCCGGGTAGTAGCTATTTGCAATTTGCTCACCTTGACGCGCAGAAGGTGCTGGAGACTTTGAGCTTGGCTGCTATTTAGGGGCGGATTGTCAGTCCCGAGACGCGCCACTGCAATCACGTTTTCTTGAGTTGCGTTGTACAAGAAGAGAGTGCACACCGTCTGCAAAAGAAAAAAGAAAGGAAACGGGTACACGGTGCATGTCACTGCTGCGTCATCCAACACAATAACCTCGCGTTATTAACCCTTCAGAAACGACGCGTGCTGCGACAAATGGGTAATCTAGGTGGATAAAAGTCATGTCATTGAATAGACACATATGTATATTACAATTAAATATTTATTATGTGGACGTTAGTCTATTTAAACGTGAGTGTGATCACGCAATAAATAATAAAATTTTATTTATTGCATTTTATGATTGTTTCGGTATGAGAACATTATAAACATGTTCAGTCTTCAGTATTGTCTACTTAATTTACTGTAAAACATTTGACATTTAAGCCCCAACTGGGAACGGAATGCGATAGAGAGTTAATATTTTTTATAGAGAATAAAAACATGCGTACAAAAATATAGATTTCCTCTTAAAAAATCAAAATTCATATATTTTACTGTTGTTGTTTGCAGACAGACTGTTTGGTCTATTTGTAAAAAAGTTATTCTGGTTTTAAGTGTGTTTATTAATAATAGAAGTAACTATTACTATATATGTACTTTATTATTATGGAAGAATTGTATTGAAATTATTATTATATAGTTCATATATACATATATATGTGTATATAAATACAAAACTTCATTGGTCAACGTATGTTATGTATTTTTTTTTTAAAAATGAAACAATGTAAAACGATTTTTGATTTTTCCCCACCTAGACTGGACATCTGTGTCACTGTACGAGCTCTGCATACTATACTGATGAATATCTCAATAATTATACTGTTCACTTGCTAGTATTTGAAGACGGCTATGAAAATATATTACAATGTCCACATCGTTCACAGGTTGTTCTTACCTGATTATTAGCTTCCTCTCTCATAAAGCTATCGAGGGACGAAATCGCGTCCAGGACAGTGACATTATTATGCCGTCGCAATAAGCTCTCGTCCTTTTCGCTGTATCCCAGGAACATGAAAATCCCGTGCGGTATAGAGTAAGCATCTGCGGGGACAAGTCGATAGAGATTAGATGGCGAGACCTCGATCAACGACGAGTCCTTCGTAAACGAAATTATAAATCCTCGGGCGCACGGGTCCGAGGGGCATCGTAAACGGGGATCATCGTTGATCTATCGTATCAAATTTTCATCAACTCTTTGCCAAGAAAGAGACAGCCAATTTTCTCGACTGAAGTTACCAAACTTTTTTATTTATCAACAAATAAATTATGTGACTTTATTTCAAAGAAAAAATCAGACATAATTCTTATAACATGGTCATCTTTACGTGGCACATATAAAACAAGTAATTTTATACATACAAAATGATGTCTTTTAATGAGACTTATCCAACAGGGGTTGCTAAAGGTGTCTAGGGTCAAGATGCTTATGATTAATGCATGAAATAGCGATAAATGATTTTACATAGAAGAAATACATCTGCTGCACAAAAGAATTTTTCAGGTAATTATTATACTTAGAAGTTGGTTTTTTTTTAAATGGAGAAACCATACTTCATGATTGAGGGTGGTTCATGATTCAGACTGATACATAAACGACAATTTCCAACAGAAACTAAAATTGTTTTTTTGTTTCACAAGGTTCTTCGGCTAAGTCTACAGTAGAACCACCCTCTACGATCAAGGCACGTAGAGCAATAAATGTTTTCTCTTTTAATGGGGTTTTCAAATGAGTGGCTTAAGATTGGAGAGTTTGCGGGTGTGACGAGAGATGGTCCCAGCGTAAAATTGGAAAAATCTCTCGTCTGCCTAACTATCGGCGGGATCTTGGTCCATTGAAAAGGTGACGCGTCAAGAGGGTTCATATTCACCGGGTGAAGGCCGCATGCATATGAAATCGCCGCTGTAGCAAAGGCAGCGTCCGCGATGCGCCTTATACCCCGGTGCCTCGTGATTGTAGAAGGCAAAGGGCGTCTTGCAGGGCACCGAGTTCACGCAGATCGTGTTGCAGCTGAGAATCCCGCCCTCGCCACATTCGCACAGCTCCGAGCATTCCGGCTCATCCTCCCGATAGAGCTGTGGGCAACGAACGACAGACCTGTTAAACTGTTAGCTCAACACTGACACTATCACGAAACGTATGTCAACCGTGTAATTCGCCAGAGAAACCATACTTGCGTCGCTGTCTGCATTATTATTCGAAAACGAATTTATCGTCTTTAAAGCTACATTAAATTTACAATGGATTTGAAGAATGGATCATCCCTTTGCATCGAGACCTCAAAATTGACGTAAGCTTTTGAACTTGTTCCTCGTTTTTGTTCCAGAAAACGGCAAAACAAGGTCGTGCCTCAGTTTTCAAAGTCTTCAATGTCAATTTATATTGAATTTTCATATAAAAAAATTATATATTGATTATTTTATAAAAAATTGGTCATATTTGAAATTTAGCTTCAATCTTCAAATCCGATGTAGATTCATTCGCAAACGAAATGTTTTAATATTATTACTAGACTGCAGATATTTCTAGACGAGTTTCAAGAAAGTAGAACCAATTAAAATGATATTTTCAGTGGTAGTAGCCTTTGTAGACCTCAAGTCAATAACAATTGTACTGAATTCTGTCGAGATTTATGTTTAAACATTTTTTGAAAATTTGTAGAAAGTTATTCCGGAAAGTAGCAGTTCTTAGTATTTTCAAGAAGAAACGTGTTCTCAATTTTGCATCTGCAGTGTCGCCCAATAATTTAAAAAAAGAAGTTCAAGGTTTAAAATGTGTCCAAGTTGATTGTTGTACTATTTTTATTCACGAAATTATTACTGTTTAAACGTGCAGGATGTTTCGAGAAAAAGAGGAGTATTCGAATAGTTTCTGGATCCGCTGTAGAAGATTTGCATGATTCATAAAAAAAGCCCGCAGTCCAGTCGTAAACTATAGCAGTCACCGCTGATGAAGTGAGTTCGCGAATCAATGCCGAAGGAAACAATTTTTGAATTGTTGTCGACGTGGGGCGCGGCGCTGAAACAAACGGCGAAAGGACCGTCGCGGATAAATAGATTGAAACGATGTTGAATGGCGTATTACGAGACCGGGTCACGACCATAGAATAGCTATGTACCTTTCCATTGTCCGCGGGATCCCGATTATTTCAAATACAATTTTTTCAACTCCGCGGCGCCGCACCGCGCCGTTGCATTCATTGTCTTCCCGCTGGCGGCTGCCACTGAATTATTGATATCGTCCAGCTAGCGGGGGTGGAACGGAAACTTTCATTCCGAATATCATAATTAACATTCGACGGTAATTAATATTCACCGAGCGTGTTCCCAGCCTCGTTCATCTTTGAATCCGGGTACGTACATCGCGATCATGTTTCGCGACCTGTTATCGATCAAATGGTACTTCGAAGTGTAATTTAAAAATGCAACGATTCAATTAAATTCAATTGGATCCAATTAAAACACACTGCAAAATTAATGAATCACTTTCTTTCAAAAAATGTATGTGTTCAAAGCGATGTAACTTCGTGAATAAAAAAACGTACTGAAACATCTGTTGCAACAAGTGAGGAAATGAAAATACTTCTTTTGTTTCAAAATTGTTCAAATTCGAACGATTGTACCAACGGTGAAGTATCTTTTTAGTAAATGGAACACCAGAGTAGATTTGAAGATTGAAGTTTCGCCTTTAAGATGACACTTGGATGATCGCTCACGAATTTTTCTTGCCAAGTTATCGAAATGAACCTGTAGATCGTACCAGTATCTCATGATCAAAATGCGTCGTATCATTTGCATTTAAAAACGGATATTTCGTATGCAACAGCATCATGAAATTAACGTTTCTACGCGAAATGATCCCGATGAACGATTAACCTCGATAACACGCGATTGCTTCGGGTAATGCTGTTTTTCTGAAAATGTTTTTCGTGAAAATGTGGCGATCGATCCTGGATTATCATTCGTGATTATTCGACCGGATGCGTGGAAGCGAGCTAAAACCTTTGATGCTGATGTTTCAGGCGAATATTCGGGTCCGTGTGCATAAAAGATGAGGTTTTTAGCGATGTTTAGTGGCCAGTGATGGAGGAAGATTATGCGAACGAGGTATAGCTTATTTATACTTAATACTTGCAAATATTTACAGGTGGAACCTCGGTATACGACCTTAATCCGTTTCTGATGTTTGGACTTATGCCGAATAGGACCTACATCAAGCAACCTTTCCCATAAGAAGTAATGTAAAAATGATTAATCCGTTCTCATGTAAAAAAAACTCCTATTCATGTTATACCTACATTAATGGGGTTGTAAAATAATTCAAACACTGTTTAGACACATAAATTGAAAATAAGATTTTATTATAGAATTAAAATATGAACTCTGCTTAATGTTATATTACAAAAAGAAACACTCGATCGACTGATCATTTTCTCTCATTAAATTTCTCAAGAACTGTGCGTGTAGGAGAAATATTAATGTAATTATTTTAAAAATATTTATGTCGTATACCGAACAGAGACGTATTCCGAATTGGATACTCCGAAGCAGACGTATACCAAGGTTCCACTGTACTTATTTTTATCGGTGCGACAGATTGAACTGATTGGAAAAGGTTCTCACGTCTAGTTTTGTAGACTGTGGACATTTTTGGAAATTTTCTTATTCTTGGATCGATTTGGTTGTAAATGAGAAAGTATTAAATATGCTCTATATGTTAAACATGAATTGTGAGTGCTTCTTTATGATTGTTGGTGTTAATATTTTTCTCTGTAATATTTGACAACTCTGTTAGCAATTATAAATGTGTACAGATCCATAGTTTAGTCATATATAATGCCCTACTGCAAGAACAAATTGTAATGACAGATTTAACATCCTCACAATTCATCATACTCGAGCTGCATGACAAATGGCAACAAACCGTCACAAATAATGAGAAATATACATGAACAATTATATAATGTATGTATAATTGAACTGTATATAATAGCTGTCTATTTTATTAATGAATAAATAGAATCGACATATTCTAAGGCAGAAATTATTTGTGACGAATTTATTGATCTAATATTTCTAGAAAGCGAGTAAAAAATAAGAGAAGTCATAGGCTTTTCTAACAGCAACTAAAATGGGATTAAATTTTAATCAATTTCATCCACTGAAAAATGATTTGTTAAAAATTATTAATACGTGTACAGAAATCTCTAGAATATTTTCTCAACACGAGTGAGATTTAAGAATGCACATTGTCTTTCAGAAGCTCGTCCCCGGCCCAGAAAAAATGTCAAACAACTCGAACAACTCTGTCGCGAGTAATCTTTCAAAAATTTTTGTCCGATCCGATATAGTACCAGTAAAATAAGTACGCGTCCGAAAGTTTCAACTATCCGAAGACTTGAGAGCGTTCTCGAAAGTTTTGACCGACGCGCGACGGTACCGCGATGAAACTTAACGTTAGAGAAACTCTAATAAATTCGGAAACAAACAGGCAAATGAGAGGAGAACTTCGCAGAGATGTGAATCACTCATCGAGACTCCTGGTGCGCCACGATAAATCGTTGCTAATGAAAACTAAAAACAAAGCAGAAAACTAAAATGTTGCAAATACTTCTCATTAAAACGACGAGAATCGAACGATCACCGGATCGTAGAATTTTGTGGATTTATGATTTGCAGACATCATAAAAAAATTTCGGAAAACAGAGTTAAAAATCTTCTTTTGCGATCTGTGAAATGCAAATGGCGAATTCCTCAGTCTGGTTAAATAACCGAAAAAATAACTTCAAACATATTTGGTTTCAATGTCTATGGAATCAGAACATTAATAAAATAACTAGCAACCGTGCAGAATTGCATAAAAGGATTCCCGATATAGTAATTTAATCTACACCGCGAGATAAACGTATTTTCCGCGTATCGCGTGCATTTTTCGTGTAAAATCGTTCGAATAATTATGAACCGCATTCCATGCTTATTAATTCGCGAATATCGTTACGAGAATATTTTTTTTCTGTATATTAAATTGTTGAGATTTTGATTGATCGATTCATCCTGAATTTCGAGGTTCGAGCCCTTCCTCGCATTCCATGGACGTCGTACTTGTTGGATATCGAAGTTATTTAGAGTGCGGTTTCTATTATAATTTTATTTTTAATAAACAAATGTTTATAATCAATTCCAATATTATCCCTAATTTATCAGAAACTAATAATTTGTGTAAGCATTTGATGAATGATGTGTTTTGAATACAAATAAAATCTCGTATCTAATTACCGCGTACCTATTATTGCGGATCAGAATTCGGAATATAAAGCGTACGGAAACAAACTACATATCTAGGAATTAATTTAAAGAAGTTCTGAGTACCATAACAAATGATTTTTTTATTTGTTACACTTTAAATGAATAAACCTTAAATTTATTCAGGGCGAAATATTTATTTTTATGTATTTTAAACTCATTGAGAAAAAGTTCCGTAATGAAACGTACACCCGCAGTAATAGGTACATTTACCATAAACGTTAATCATTTCTAGCTGTAGTATCTTTATAACTTCTAATTGTAAAATGAAAAGTCTAATACCAATTACGTGATTGGCTAGTAGTGTTCGAAACATTATGAACCGTTCGAAATCGGTTTTCGAGCAGGACTAGTCGAATAGTTTGCAGATTGTTGTACTCACCCTTTTGCCTTTGCCCTCCCTTATGAATTGCTGGCTCTGTCTCACCCCTTGAACCACGCAGAAGCCTATAAAGAGACGAACATTTCAGAGAGAAGCGTGCAGCACGTTCCTCGGCAAACTGTTTTACGTCTCCTTTCCTCTCTTCGTCCTTTCGTCCTGTGCACCTCTAACCCCGAGTCCCCGATCCTCCCTCATTTTGAATCCGTTCTTTCAGCCACTTCTATCGCTTTGTAACGTTCGAAAACGAAAATTCCTCGTGTTCCAGACGGGGGGCGATCAAAGGCACCGCAATTCCCTTTCCAAGAATACCGTGTCACCGCGCACGCACCACTGTTTTTCTTTGCAACTCCCGTACCACCCCCTTGTTCTCGCGACCCAAGGCCAGCACCACTTTCGAAATACCTTCCCGCGTCCGTAACCGCTCGGCACTCGTTATCGATTCCATGAATGGCCTGGAAATGCTCGCCGACCGTCGAATTACAGAGCCGGGCGTGTCAAACGACCGCCATACCAAGTATTTCGACTTTCAACGCGATCTGAAACTCCTAGGGAATTGATCTTGCAGAGGGCTGCCTACCCGGGTGTATCTCCGCGACATTGCTATATTGTAGTTTACAATTTTTTTTATTATGTAACGTCGCTTTTTGAATTCTTACGTGAGAATTATTTCGCGGAGAGACCTACAGTTTAGAATAAAGCTGGGTTCCGACCCACCTTGGGCACCACAGTATTTAGAGGATCCCATGGAAATCACCGACACAGATTTCCCGACAACGCTATTAACCTACAGCGGATTTGATCGATGACGAATTTGATCGATAACAAATATGACCGCCAATGAATCTAAAATCGGTGTCGATCAAATTCGTGTCGTTCAAATCCGTTGCCGGCCCAATTCGTTGCCGATCAAATTCGTTACTTTTTTTTTTTTTGTTAGGATGTGGAGGTAAACCGGCACAAGGCCGTAAAATCCTCCACACCCGAGGTCTCCGGAATTCACCGGGCCCTCTTTGACACCACCTAAGTGCTAAGCACACCCCCGACCCGCTTTCCGCATTCTAAGGGGGCGGCCATCGCTCACACCACTCCTGTTCTTTGCTGATAACATCAAATTCGTTACTGGTCAAATCCGTTGCCGGTCAAATCTGTTGCCGGTCAAATCCGTTGCCGGTCAAAATCGTTGTCGGTAAAATGTTGTCGGTGAAAACTGTGTCGGTGATTTCCATGGGACTGTACTTAGATGGCACATGAAATATTTCCAGAGGTGCCGGCGGTGGGATCGAACCCACGACCACGACATCCGCAATCGCGTGCTCTACCCACTGAGCGCGCCCCTAGTTTACAATTTTATTTGCTAGTGGAATGGTCGCTGTCAAGCTCTCTTTTTGACCGACACAGGAATATGGAGTTCAAATTGTTACTCTTAGCTGGATTCTTTATGTTTGTAGTTACCCGGTTTGCTGAGGTCGAGGAGTCGAGGCTGTGTGGAACATAATATAAGGTCGAAGAAGTCGATTGGTTCATAAAAAAAAAAACGTTACTTACGTGGCGGAACAGTGGAGGTAGACGTAGTGCTCGGCGTGGTGCTCATGATGGTGGTACTCGTAGTGCTGGTCGTTGTGATAGTCGTAGTGATTTCCCAAGTTTCCGTGGGCTCGGTGGTAGGCCACCTCGTCACTTCCGGTATTTGATTATCTTCCACTTGTTCGACCGCGGTGGCAGTCGTCGTACTAACTGGCGACCTGGCCGTTGACGAGACGGTCGTCGTCGTCGTCCTAGGATAATGATGATGTTTCCTACGGGCGTGATAATCCTTCTGGGACTCCACTGAAACGGTCGATAGATTTATCTCGGGTCAGAACCTTCCTCAAAGCGAACTCAACAACATCCTTCTTTGCCATTCATGGGGACCTTGGGATCAGGGGGGGGGGATGGCTCTAATGTGAGCTTATGTGGCTATGGCGACTCATAAACATGTCATAGCGACGAGATTGAAGTTCGACCCGTAAAGTATGAAGTTAGTGTAAACTAAATTGCGACTCTTGGTCGATTTAATCTTCGACATCTATTTACCACGATTATATTAGCTTAAATCTTGAAATCGAATTTTAAACCACTTCCCGATGAGCTAGAGACTTGAAATTTTCAACGTAGCTCAGAATTGGATGACAATGCAATATAAAAAAATTCTTTAAAAAACTGTGCGTTTAGGATTTATACAATATTTTTATGTTTTTATATTATGTCAACGCGTGCAGCGATCCCCACTCCGTGCGCTCCCTACTCCACTACGCGTTCACACTCCGACTCCGACCCCGCTCCACTGGACCACTTCGCACCAAAGGAGCTCAGTTTACTTGCTGGGTAGGTTTCGATTAGGTCAGGCGGGGGGAGGAGAGCAAGGATCGGCGGTTCCGCTCGGCTAGTGGGCGTTACTAAACACTCTCGTTAGTAAAGACTAAAAAGTAGAAATTAAAAAAATGTATAAAACAGCTTTTTAAAAACCACGCTTATATTAGAATCCACTAAAAAGGAGAAAATAATGTTTTTAGATATTAGTGAGTATAAATACAAACGTGGAGCTGTACCATAAATTATTGGAAAAGGGGAAATTCAATCCTCAAATGCATGGTAGATTTAATCACAATAATTTTTTTACTCAGATTTATATTTTAAATTCGATTTGTAGATTGTTCTTCGAATTGCATAAAATCCCGAGTGATCTGCTAACGATCCATAGGCGGCTTTCCAAGAAGAGTTCGCGAGTGCAAAGATCATGGGATCGGATCGGCTCTAATGAAAGTCAAACGGAGCTCTCGTCTCGCGTTTCAACGGTATAAATTCGAGCGACTGGTCCACGTTAATTTGCATCGATCACGTTTATCGCGGGGGGAGGGGAGAGAGGCGGGAGAAGAGAGGACATCAAACCCCGGCGTTCGACCTACATTCCTATCGGGAATCGACGGAAGGCGATCGAGGCCCGGTCGATGCAGTTAGCGCGTGCGGTGCAGCGTGATGCAGCGCCGATGCACTCGCTCGGCAAGTGCAATTTCTTCGTATCTAAATGACTTATCTGTCGGCTGAATGCCGGGTACGGTCTGAGCTTTTCAACAACTCGACTCGCGGGAACAGATGTAAGATCGATAAAGGAGCCTCGTGTTGTGCCCTGTCGTTCGTTCCTTCTATCAGATGTATTTGCGATCCTACATGGTCCCGACTGCCATAACGAAGATATCGCTATGATAGGCGAACGCCTCTTGTCGCACAGAACTGTGCCATCGCGAATTGTCGATCGTGACTGGGTCAAATGTCATCTCGAATTTGAAATCTGAAGAGGAGGTTCGTGGGATCTACAAATTAATATAATGTCATTTTCTTGAAGGTATCTTGGAATTCCTCAATGAATCTTTGCTTTGCCTATAGTTTTAGAGAATATAATAATATATAATAATATTTGCATTATTTGCAGAACACAGGGGTCAAAAAAAAATTTCTTTCTTCTTGTATTACCCTATTTATGTGAAACTAATACACTGACGTCCAACATCTTTTTAATATGTACACTGCTTTAAATTGTACGTACTAACTTTTGTTACATTAAAGCACTGAATTTTTATAAGGAAAATAGAAGTACTTTATTTGCAAATGATCATTCTACTAATTGATTTACTTAGCCATAACAATATTCTTTTTAATTGACACAGTTTGACGGAAACTTTTGAAAATTGTAGAAAATAATAGTCTAATTGTAAATGATTATTCTACAACTGAGAGAGAGGGAGAGGGAAGCTTGTTGCTTTTCTGTCGGAAACAAACAGCTGAACCACGCATTTGCGGTAGAATATTACAACATAAAATGCATCAAAGCACAAGGACAGGGCAAATGGACCTCCGGGTCGCCATTACATCGCTTTGTGACGCAATGATCGAATGTAAACATCAATAGTGCCCGGTTTATGCAGATAGAGCCAGCTCTGACCCAAATATCGAACTAGAGCAATCTATACACACGTTTTCACTGGCGTCCTTGAAAAGAGACGGGAGTGTAATTAATTGCCAATCACCCATGAAAAGCTTGTCAAGAATTGGAAAATTCGAAAAATTTTATTCACAATATGAAAAGAACGAGAGGGAAAGAGAAAGATAGTGTAGAGGGTGAAGGGGTTAAGAAGGGTGAGGAGGGACTAGATCCGACATTGTCATCGGGGAAATATTAATCCTGGTTGGTATTAATCACCGCAGGCCGGGTCAGAGTGCATTGTTCGAAATGTTTGTGTGTGTGTGTGTGTGGCGGCCCTTCGCGCAAATATTTGATCCCGTCTGATTTTACCAGCGACAACAGTCCGCGACGAGGATTTTGTCGGGCCTCCGATTAAAACGTGAGTCCCATTTATCAGAAAATTTGTTTGTATGGATTTTGTCGCGTGCTACCTAGAAATTCGCGAAAATTTCACAATCTCAACGTCAATCCTTGACGGTATTATCATTTCGTCCTTTATTATACAGAATGAGTCGCCTAACGTTTGTACTGAAAATATCTTTGTCGTTTTCAAAGATACGTTAAATGTCTTGAGGACAAAGTTGAATACAGGTTGTATACAGGTATTTATAAAAATGTTATAGCAGATGTGACGCTGATTTAATTAGATATTATTATATTATATATTATTATAATATTAGATATAATTACTGACCTCGCGCACCTATAATCTACGCATCCCCTAAATTCCGTAGAGATACCCCACCCTACCACAACCATCAAAATCAACAAATTTGTCTTTAAAAAATCGGAAGTTACTCGATGTTCCAGAGAATGCACTGACAGGAATGCACAATGTAGCGCATTAATGTTTAAAACGAAAGATCCGTGTAGATAGCAGAATACAGTACCGAGCAATTGATTTGAGGGGTTGTCGGCCGAAACGGTGCGTGTCGCTGAATGATTTAGAGAAGTTGCGCGTTCGGAAGCGATTCGCGGCACGGAAAGTAAAAAGAAATAATTGAAACGGGGGTGGAGGGGGATGGTTGAAGGGAGCCACGTGCGTTTGACTTACCCACACAAGGATTTACCCAGAGAAGCCGTTGCCAGCCGAGGCAATCGTGAAGTTGCGAGAGCTCGGTGCCTTTACAGGCGCAGTAGGATCGCAGCTCGGTACCAAGGATTCCCAGCATCGCTTTCCGACACTCCGACACTGGACCAGCGCATTTCGTCGTCACGCTGTCCACCGCGCAACTCTGCTCGTAATATTCCAGCTTCATCCTAAACGACAGAGGAATCATGCGACTTCTAGAGATTCTGGGGAGCGCTTCGAATTTGACATTGTATTGAGTCTTATTATTAGAAAAATCTTCCTTTCTATCGGTCGTATATTTGCTTATTAAAGATGTATTAATGTTCCATTTTATGTTAACATTTTTGACTGCTATAATACCAAGTTCTGGTAAAGATTAACATTCAGACATCTTTTGATTGACTACCTTTAAACGTTGATACATGTTTTGAAGCCACCCGGATATTAAATTGTTTGGAAAATTCATCATAAAACATTACTGGTTCAGTAATATTGCGTAATATTCATGTATCTTAGGTGTTTCGTATATAAGATTTACGCTAGGATGTTTAATCATATGAATTGTTGGACTGCGGATCTTTATGAATTTAATAAATTCAAAAATAAATAAATAGTAATAAATAAAATAATAATAAATATAATAAAATTCGATAGAATTTAGTATAATATCAATTTAGTACATTTTCTTAAAATTTCTTTAGAAAAATTGGAAATTGCCTGTACACATCCGCAGTCATCTTATTATAAATTGAATTCTGACAAAACATTGTACATCGTCGAATTATTCCGACGAAAAAAGGCGAAAGCGAGCAGGAGCGGAAGTCGAAGAACGAGGAACAGGGTACGGGACCCGTATCCCGAGGGATTAAGAGTGAATTCGTTTCGCGGGCCAGTAATAAATCAATTAAAACGGTGGCGCGTCGCGCGTCGTGTCGACGCTCGCGCGCGCGCGTATTGTAATTTAATCGATGCGGTGGCGGGAGTGATCGATATCATTAAATCGATACCCGGTGAAAATTTTCAATTTCCCCGGTGCACGCGTCCGCGGAATTTCCAATCGACCGGACAGAAGCGTCGATTTCTCTTCAATCTTCGCATCGGATCAATCGGCGGCCGATTTTAATTAGATCTCGTTAATCGAGCCGCGATAAATAGATACCCTGTGTGTATTTTGACTCTTCGCGTATTTTTTTACACTGCCGGAATGGGTATCGTTTATATAAACACCAATTAGATGATACAGGGGACACGCGAGATGAGAAAAGTGGCACACGACTCGAAGAAGAATGTATTATCTGGGGTTGATCGTTTTCCTAATTTGCGTGGTCTTTCTCTTACAGTAATAAAGTGTTTCATTTATGAGACCGGGAGTGGATCAAGCCACGTCTCGTTGACTCGCAATTTAACTTTCAAATTGAAAGCGTAGCCCAAAGCCAGTCGGCAGAAAAACGGAGAAGGATCCGCAGTTTAATCAGGATCCCGGTTTATCCGGATCCCCGATACCATCTCGCGATAATAATTTCCCAGCCGTACGCGCCGCTGATTAATTTTTACGATCTTAATGCGGACATAATTAATCTTCGATCCCGCTGGCTGGATCCCCCTGAATTGCATCGGACGCATTAATCGAGCTCTTGATTAAACGATCTCGTCTTCGACTACCGTCCAATAATTCTTTCTGATAAAATTTATTCAAGGCCGTAAACATTCCCTTGCGTTCTCTTAAAAATTTTTGGACCCCTGAATATGTTCCAGCAATCACTTAAACTTTTTCGGGGCTTAAAATGTTCGTACGAACTCTGCAAATTTTTTCGACTATCAAATATTTTTGCGCGGGCTCTCAACATTTTTTGGTATAGTTGTTAACATGTTTTTGCAAGCCCTTTGAAATTTATTTCGTGACCCATATATTTAGTCCGACGACTCTCGGATTTTTTAGGACCGATGGATAATACTACGTTCGTTGATTCTGAAAGCGAACCGTCCGATAGAAAAAGTTTACTTTGAAAATAATCGTCAAAGACTGGAAACAGTTAATTCCCACAACCCACCGCGGCTGATCCTCTCGACGCACGCGTTACACATTGTCTTTTGAGTCATTCTCTTGGCGTTATTGGACCGGTCAAAAAGAGATTGTTCCGGAAGATATCAGGAACGAATGGTCGACCATTTCCATGATTAAATACTATCACGTCTCTTTTCACCGGTCTATCAGTTGCTCTCGCAGCCTTATGCACTGCTTTCTAATTAAACCATTGAAAACTAACAGTAGTTGATCAAACAGAGAATTATCTGCTGCGGTGGATCTTTCCCGGCCAATATACACTTCTCACATTAATGAAATCCGTAAATGGAAATTTGCTGGCTCGTCAAAGTCGAAATAAAATTATGAATTACAATAACTTCCCTATAAAATCGGGAAGTTAAAAAGTTGAAAGCACTGTCCAACCCCAAGTGACATATACTTTTACGAAAATTACTGTAAATATTAAAATTTTTATATAAAATTAATATTTAAAAAAAAGAAATAAAATTTTCATATAAAATTAATATAAATTGAAATTTTATTACCATTCAAATTTTATGACTAGACAAGGCAGGCCTCAGCCCAGACCTTAAACTCTTCTAATATTTCTACTGTTTGAAATTGCAAGCTCACCTACAACCACCATTTTCCTTGCACATCTCAGCCAGGCTGTGGCAGGTCGGCATTTCTATTCCTTCGACCCGCTGCGCGCACGCAGGATGCATTTTCTCCTGCGCCACGATGCACTCGTCCCTGCCACCCGTCTTCCTGCAAAATTCAATTATCCGAAATTTATTCCCGCGATTCGCTGGGACGCGTTGTGGATTGCAGGAATCCTGTTGAAGATATTATAAGAAGGCTGACCCCTGACCATATTTCACAAAGTATGTCACAATAGTTCCCGAGATAGTAATCGGAAAAATTATTGAAAGACAAATGGCCTAATATTCGGCACTTCTCTAAATTTGGTTTGTTTATAAAAAGCTTATAAAAACTACAACAAGTAATATATCCGAATACGTCAAAATCTCAGGATATTTTTTGCCCTTCTCGAAATGTGTTACTTTGAAGTTTTATATGCAAGTAATAAATAAAACCACCGTTGAAAATTTATACAAAAAATAAATCTACTTTATTAAATGTAAAATGAATGCATATACCTTGGTGAGCATTTTCCATTATACAGAATTATTATTGCAACACTGAGTTACAATTATTGTAATATTATTTGATTTTTTGGATTCTGGAAAGTGCGGTACATGGTAAAATTTTTTATAAAAATCGTGATATACACGTGTAGCGAGATATGCCACGTTTGTCCGCACTGTGCGTTGTGGTGATTAGACAGTTGAAAAATATTTCGTCTCGATGCGACAAGTAGGTAGTACAATTTTTAACGAACCGTAAACTATTTAATCGATAACGCAGGACCTCCAGAAAATTGCGATTAGACAGTTAAAAATATTCCATCTTGTCGAAGTCTTGTCTAGACGAGTAGGACAATTTTTAACGAACCGTAAACTATTTAATCGAAAGCGCAGGACCTCCAGAAAATTTCGATTAGACAGTTAAAAATATTCCATCTTGTCGAAGTCTTGTCTAGACGAGTAGGACAATTTTTAACGAACCGTAAAGCGATTAGCCGAAAACAGGGGGTTAATTGATGGATCCTCGGCGGTAATGGGATTGCTCTTCGATGCGAGGGAAAGAATTCGATTGATTCGGTGAGGCCACGGCCGGCAGAAACAACGGGAAGACACGGCAGCGATTTACTGCGCAAGATAGCACCATCCGAAAGTCGTCCGGGAATAAGAGACTTCTATCTGTCCGCTTCGGGGTTTCCGGGGAGCTTTAAGGGAGGAATTCCCAGGCAGACAGGCGACGCGAGGTGGGTATTGCTCAACGAGCATTAAACGAGCCTGCTACGTATTTTATTCGGCCCCGAGACTTTTCGTTCCGGCGTTCGACTCTCGTTTCCTTTACGTTATCCCCCGTCTGAGCTGTTCTCTCGTCCTCCTCATCCTCCTCCTTCTCTACGCTGTGTTTCTTCCTTTTTACAACCGCGTAACGAGCACTCGAAATCGTTCTATCGCGCACATTTCGATTTACTTAATCCTTTATGCTTAGGGAAATCTGTACTCGCGGATTGACTTCTTCCATTCGAGATTTATCAGCGATTCTATGTAGATCGTTAGGCATGTCTGAGCATATTTCAGCCAATTTCGTTGCGTCGAGATTTTACGAATTGAAAAAGATGCATTTATTTCCGAAAATTATGCAAAGCGATTATTTTTGGAGGATTTTTTCTGCATGAAATTTAATGAATCTACAAGGGTTGCAACTGTGAGAAGAGAATTACTTAGATGTCAATTTTTAATTTATAACAGTTGAAATTGCAAGAAGCAGATTTCTTGCATATAAATTGTTAACGAATGTATAAGGAGTGAAATCCTCAATAGGAACCAGAAGATATCTCTTATATAAATTTTTGATATGTCTGTGGGGGTTGAAATCGTCCAATCTCGGTGAAACAAAATTTTATTACTGCATAAACGAAGCTATTACCTTCTCCCCAAATGTATACCTTGTCTTCCAGATGGTGGTGAAGATAAGATTTTTAATTCTGTTGAAAAGATGGTTTAGGATCGCGGGTTTAACGTTTAATTTCCCAGGAATAGTAATAGATCGTGTGAGACAATCGGTGTACAAACGAGGTCTGCTCCGGAATTGATAAATTCAGTGGTGGCCGGTGACGTCTTCACTCCGAACAAAAGAATAACGCGAGGAGAATGAACTGAGAATGCAAGGAAAGGGGACAAAAATGCGGACACAGCAGATGGAAAGTTAGCACATTGTTTCCTGGCCGAAAGCCATTTAAAAGTTAAAGGATCTTCTTCCGGGAAAAGAAACCTCTGGTATCGTTCGCATAAAAGGATCAGAGATGCAGAACTTAAGGTATTTCACCGGGTAGACCTTTGTTAGTTAGGGACCACTCTTGTTGAACCACTGAATTCTCTCCCCCGCTCTTTTAACATCGGTTTACTTAGGATTATGGGGAGTTGTACAAAGGCCGAGGGTTTTTATTAATTACGTCAATGACATGCGTTATGCATTTTCTTCGGCAATTAACATACCTGAAAGGTCCTTATTAAGTTCCTTGAGCAGTTTAATGCCCAAGAGAAAACTTAACGGTCTTTAATAGATCTCTGTGAATCCTTTTTAAGGGTCCCTGAAAGCCTCTACGAGACTGGAGGTCCTTAACAATGTGCAAGAGCTTGCATTTAATACCGAATGTTTCGTGAAGATGATCTAGCAGGTCGAAAAAATTTTGAAAGAATTGTTGGAGGTTACTAAGAGCATTTGAAACAGCTAAATTAGAGAACTTCAAGGACTTCCACAGAATTCTGAAGAATCGTTAGAAACGTATAAGTGCTCCCATATAATCCTGAAAGGTCTTTGGAGGTCGATAAGGTCATCCATAAAATGTTGAAGGTCTCAGAAAAGTTCTGAAGGATCTGTAGAAGTCATGTAACGACTCACGAAAATTCTGGATTATTTAAAATATTCGTTACAGCTATGTTTATAAAAATCTTGATAAGAATAGGCCTTTTAGAAGATTCCAAGGACCTCCGCAGTCTCGCGGAGGACTCGAGAAGATCCCTAAAGGCTTAAACTAAGTTCTAGTGACTCATTAAAGGTACCTAAGCCTTTCCAGAATCCCGGAAGCCTTACAAATGTCTCTAAGTATCTCCATAAAATCGTGAAGACAATCCAAAAATCTCTAGACGCCACCGTAAAATCCAGAAGGTTGTCTACGATATCAGAAGTGCTTCGAAAAACTTCTGAAAGTCTTTCAAAGGTTCGTGATGGCCTCTAGAAAATCTTGTAAGTTGTTTCTCTATCAGACTTCTCTCATTGAAAACTCACTTGCACAGACAGAACGCTATTTCCACGGAGTGTTTGTGGTTGGCTGACTTGTAGAAGTTCTGCAGAGCATCCATGCACTCGTTCCTCGCGCAACTCGTCGAGTCGCAATGATTCAGCACCGGCTCTAGGAGAACCTTACACTCCGGATCGTTCCTAGAACGAGACGCAACGGAAATGATCGCATGCCAAATCCAGAACCAAGCATTCTCCGTGACGAGATCAAGTCTATAAATCCCTACAAACCCAGTGAACCGGATGATTTTATCCTTTCGACGTAATCAGAGTAGGTTACTCGCGAATAATGCAAGAAATTGCTTAGAAAATCGGCGTAACGCGTGCATCCTGCATGCTGCGCAAATTAAAGTAATTGTTCCAAGACTTTAATTGCTAATCGTCAATTGTCAATATAATTGCATGAACATGTTTATGATTTTTTTTCAACAAAATTCTATGTACTCGACTGTGTATTCTCGTAATCTCGTCACTTTCGAGTTGATTGCAGGTAATCCTCCAATGGAGAGACTGTACAGGATTTTGACTCACTTGCAAGCGGTGTAAGCGTGATGACACGTGCTGGATAGGATGACTTTCACTGGCTGCTGGATTTTATCCAGGTCGGACGAGGCAGACGGCAATACCACAGACGTCACTGCACAGAAATTCAACAAAAACGTTAAAAAGCCTGTAATTCAACGGCGCATTTCATCTAACTGTTTTCATTCGTTAGCATAGAATATGAAAATTCTGTAAAGATTTCTCAAGAATTTTCTCTGAATTCTCAAGTGATCAAGAACATTGCAAATGCAATTAATGTCATGATCAATGCAAATGAACTCGTTACGATTCACACTATATTAAAAAGCAAAAAATTTATAATTTCGGCGCAAGGTTCGATCATTAAAAATAACAGCAAGTTTGAAAAAGATCCACACAGGGATCGAAACTTTAAGTTAAATTAATTTGCAAATTCATCAATCACAAATTTAATCTTTATTACAATTTCTATATTTCTAATTTCTTTATTTTATTCTTCTATCGAATTTCTATATTTTAATTATCTATAGAATTTCTATCTTTTTTACATTTTAGATTATATTAGTAGCTTATAAATAAAAAGAATTTATATTAAATTTATATTAACAGATTATATTAAAAGATTATATTAAAAGTAGAGGTAAGAATAAAAATTCGGGGGCTCGATGCAAATATAGATGTTTGTAGAGACCTATTTCCTCAGCGACTGAAAATTGAAGCGGACAGGAGGTTCGGTTATTATTCGGTTCTGTTTGTGCTCGAAGTCGCTGCGTCCTATCAACGAACAATTCTGTTGGGAGGCAGAGTTCGGGGAGCCGCAGGCAGAGATTCATCGGGTAAACAGTAGCTTGTTCACCGGAACGGCGTAACAAGCGGAGAAATCGAGCGGAACCGCATTCCGAGGATGGCAACAAATTTTCCGTGGGTCGTGGCGCGACGTAGCCGGATAATCGCATGGATTTCCGTCGACACGGGATCTACGCGCGTAATTCTTGTTCCTCCGTTCGAACGCGGTGGCGTACCGCCGCATTCTTGCCTCTCCAAGCCCACCGGAAGATCGCTATCGAGCCACTGTCGACACACGTTCTCGCGGAATGCAGTCTTAAGGTCGATTCACATCGCGGGGTCATATACCGATGCTCCTGTTACTCGGACTTTCGAAAATAGGAAATTACCCCACTATTTTATAAGATTTTTCACCTATCAAAATTGGTATACTCGTTTCTGATTGCCTGTTGATTAAATATTTAAGAAAATTGTATAGGTTTAAAAGCTGCTTGTTTACCATCCAACGATTATTTATACGTAATTGTATTGTATTATCTAATGTATAACAATGTATTGAAAAATATCGTATGGCAAAGTAATTTCTACTTTGAGATTCTAATTGCAAAATAAAAAAAAATCTGCTAAAAAAGATTGCTAAAAAATTTCGAATTTTTCGATTTCATATTATCTGTGAAGAACTTACCTGACTGATGCAAAAACAGTTTCGAGATACGGGGTTTGGAGATTGGCCAATAATTTTATCATTTTTTAAATATTTTTGCTTCATAAAAATTAGTAAACGGAGCTCAAAGATGCATATACATTCTGAATAAATTTTTAAATTGATCACTTAGTAATTGTTTGTAAAAAAAATTCTGAAATGTTAGCTAGACACTCGAGGTTCACTGCAGGCACGACCCGTTTAAATAAATGTAGCAATTTTTCCCCGCGGCATGAGTGGCTCAAGGGTGTACACCTAATCAGGATCATGCTGTAGACTCACGGTACGAATGATAAATCATTTGGCCACCGAGTGGCCTGGCCGAGGGTGCGCCGCGAGAGAAAGAGAAGCGAAAAGGGGGTCTCGTTCGGAAATCTTGAATATTTATCGGCCGATATTTATCCACGCCGTGGCCGCCATTTGAAAACAATGGCTGAGAATAATTGTTTATTTATGCAAATCGACCGCAGCCCTGGTTCCGCGGGGCAGGTCGGAGTTGAAACTGTTTCGAGCGCCGCGCGGCCGCGAGAGGAAACTGTAGGAGAAATCGTGAAGAAATTGAAGCTGTTTCGATCGTTGGATCGCTGGGTTAGCGCGATATCGCTTGGAATCGTCTCGAAGGAGTTATTTTGAAGCTCTATGGGGAAAAGACGAGTCCCGGACGCACGCGCAAAGGCTGGATACTGAATATTCAACCGCGCGGTTTGTTCCGTTCCGAAAGAAATCGCGGTATTTCCATAAGCGCGCCAGGGCGGCCGGCGTTTTAAACAAACTTCGCGGGCAACTTGAAATAAACTTTCGCATTAAGGGGCTGGAATAAATGTATAAGGTTAATGCAAGAATTATGCAGCGGGGGTCGCGAAATCCTCGCCGGTTCCGTATTAATTGTCGCGACGAATCGCGGCGCTGGACGGCCGATGCAAATCGACACGGAACGGCGAACTTTCCCAGGGACCTGTTTGTTTTTATTCATCTCGGGCCGGGCAAGCTTTACAGCTAATCAGTCAGACTTTACCGCTCCCACTGGTAGGCTAAATCTATGAGCTCTGAATTCCCTCGAAACGTTCGAACGTAGTTTTATACGAGGTGGGCCGTTATAAACAGGTCACCTGAATAACTCGGTTGCTTTAAAAGATAGAAGAAAATGCTTCAGACCAAACTTATATGATGTCATATGTCATATAAGTTTATTATTATAAGTTTATTATTAATATTATATGTCATACACACGTACCGCTTCCCTCATAATTCTATTAATCTAGAAAAAAATTAACGCATAGTTTCCAAAAGGTTGGCTACCACGGTGGTAGATGCATCCTTCCTGATTGAAATTTAAAAAAAGGACTGCATCGGGTAATTGGTTTTGGAGATAAAAATTCGTTATTATAAAGCTGACCTGGTTTTGTGAAATTGGAAATGTAGTCGCAAAGATTGTAGACTCCGAAGGTCTGTATTTTATAAATAAATTAAACAGTCGAAAAATTATTCAGCGAAAAGAGTAATCGGCTGACATAACGAGAACCAATATATGAGCTAAAGAAACAACAGATAAATGCATAAAATAAGGACTAAATTCGCAATAAAATAGCCAATTATCATAAATATGCCAACGTAAGCTGGTCTTTCGATCAGTAAAAAAATCTGAAACTCGTTCATCACCAACAAATAAATGCGTATTATACGGCCCAATCGGATTCTTCGGCAGGTCTGAATAGAGAGCAACGAGAAAAATCCGCTTCAAAATTTCCCGGAGACCGATGCTCGATATCTCTATAATTGACAATAAGGATTCAGGGGAACCATGATCCGCCCTCGAGGAGTTCCATTCAGGGGCGGACGGTCGAGGTTAAAAGGAGATGAAACGAGAAGGAACCGGGGCTATGGAAGGATCCCACCGATGACGAATGTTCGGCATCGTTAACCAGCTACCCTCCCTCAATTGATGAACTCGATGGCCGGGGTTAACGGCCGCGGGACTCCGGGAACCCTTCTGAATATCGGCGGGACCATCATCGCTGCCACTAGCGAAGAAAAACTGTTCGGGACAGGCGGTGGGGTGGCTGAGACGGTCGAATGACTAGCCATAAGTCAGCGGCCGTGAGGAGCGTGCCTTCGACGCACTTTATTAAGACAAACGACCGCCCTACACCCCTGCCATCGTCTAATTACGGCACACCGAATCTTCCCAGCGTGGGACGCTTTATCTTTGACCTTGCGCTGCTCTCTAGCGAATCTGTACTCACTTGAAGAAACGTTTATTTCGGTATTGAACGTCTTTGAGCAAAGAACAAGTGTGGTTGTTTTAATTCATTTAATTCATAATGAATAAGTTAATTTAAATAAAATTTAGTTAATAGGTATAGTTTATAAGTTTTGTATATATGTAAATACATTAAAAAACCTAACTAACCTACAAAAGAATTGTATATAGTCCCATATAAGTTTAGGTGGAGAGGAAAAACTATACACAAGAAAAGAACATGTGTAGCATTAGTTATTCCAATTTCTTCTCTGAATGCGAGTAGCGGGTCGGGAAGAAATGGGGTAACAATTTAGTGTGCCAGCGGGGGTTTGAAGTTTTTCAAATCCTGAGGTGAGGAGAATTTTCCGGACCTACTCGTTTTTACGGTTTTACTCATCTTAAAAAAAAAAAAAAAAAAAAGGTATTGAACGTCTGCCTCTCAGGGCGGAGATTCGGCTTTTCAAAAATTGCTATACAAAGCCCAAAGATACTTCCACGTCCTAAAATTTCTTCGGAATTTTTCGTTTTCGTTAATTTTACCACTGAAAAAAATTATTAATGTTACCTAGTTTCAGACGTCATGCAGTCTCGAAAATATTAAATGATTCTGACATTTCTCAACATCCTTGCATTCTAAAAATTACTAGAGAATTTATACAGCGAATTCTTCACACAGTAGTTTCCTGTCAAAAAGAGACCTAAACTTAATCTAGTTTCAGACATGCTGGTCTAAAAGAATGGTAACGAATAAAAGGAAGATATAAATTGATTTGAACATTTTCTGCCAGAACTTGAAAATCCTCGTCCTTGTTCAATGGATTGTTTTAGTTCGCGAAGATCCAAGGATTAAAATAAACTTCGACAGAGAATACTTCTGGAGTCTTTCCTCTGATCCGTAACACTTGGAAAGAATTATTGATCGCGACAGTGGGCCCCCACCATTGAGAGAACGTTTTGTTTTATTAGCCGATAAACTCTCTGCCAACCAAATTCTATATCATAACGTATTTATAGGGCACGGGAAACCTCTTCGTCAAATCTGTCTTCGTTCCGGTGAACTTGATACAGCATTTAATAGACATCTCTGAGGCTTCTCTCCCGTAACTTTGTTCGGTAACTCGAGCGAAGAGAGTTAAATTGTGACAGGCTTCTCTCGAATCCAATGTTCTCTCGATCGCACTGTGTAAATACTGCTCGGTGTCAATAAAAAACGAGGGGGGAATCAATTATGGAGTCGAACAGCTTTCCGGAAAAGCGGTTGCTCGAGCTTCCAGAGAACATTAAACGCGTGAAACACTTTTCACTCTCGCTATCGATACTTACGGCGAGCCGTTCGAACGTGGAACAATGTAAATAAAATCGCATCGCTGCATTAAACACGCGGCGATCCGTTTCGCAGAGCCTTGAGAAGCGATGTGCCGTCAATTCTAGGTTTACACAGTCTATCAAGTGAATTCTATCGAATAAATTCGGAGCGATACAGTAGCCGATTTTTTCAAATAATTCCTGAAGACACTGTATGATTCAAAGGCACAGTCACAGGCATACAAAAATCTATACAACGGCTTCAACAAGCACTGCGTATTTTCGATTTTTTCTGATTTAAAAATTAGAAGAGAGATTTATAAATCAACCAAACTTAAGCTCTTTTTAAAGCTGGAAGACTCTACCGTCACAACCCTTCGTTTGTTTTTTTTTATATATCTGCAGTATGCAAGGGGTAGAAAGAATCACAAATCGGTACTTCCCTAAAAACGTAGAAAAATATGTTCCCACGATTCTAATAAAGAAACACGTGAAGTAAAATTATAAATTAAATATTAAAATTAGGATGATGTAATAAAAAAGAATAGAAGAAAAATAGGATAAAAATAGAAAAAAATAAGTCAATAAAAAAATTATAGTCAATACATCTTCTGACCTTCGATCATGTTTTGCACACGAGAAAATTAATGTAGAAAAGGTGAGTTCACAAATATCTCAGACAAGATTTGATCTATCATATCATTTTTGGAGGAGTCAGCAATCCCCGCTTCTCAAAAGTTTTCTAATGGTCGAGAATGTTACAGCTGAGAACAGCAGTAAGGAGAATGAATAAAAAGTTTCAGGACACGAAGGGTGTTCCTTATGCCTCCTTAACCATCAAAAACATCCCCGTTGGTCGATCGACGAGCATCGGCGCGCCCACGAAGGCGCCATAAGCTTCGACGACCTACAGAAGGCGACTTTATTTAGGGTGGATCGGCGGTGAGCGATTCAAGGCCACCGGTTGTACCACCCTCGTAGCCAGAGTGCCACCCCTAAACTCCTGGAATATCAATAAAGCCGATTCACCTCTCGAAAAGAAGTCTCGCGCGACGTCGAGACGCTTCTTGTCGAGAATGAATTTATACGCGACCTTTACCCTCGATGAAAACTTCCATACTAGTCCAGAAAATGGGAAATATTTATCCAAGAACAGGTGGGCAACGATATCGAAATGAATAAACCATCCACTACAATTAAGCAAAAAAGGAACGCGTCAAGATGATTTTTAATATAAATTTTTAAAGATATTAATATACCACTGTGTGCCTTCATTCTTGTTTTTTATTCATTTAAATTCATTTTGAAAAATAAGTAAAAAAGTGCTGTGAGTTTTGACATCTTCAGGTAATAACATAAGATAACTTGCACATTAAAGTATAGATTCTCACAATTAAATGTTACTTCGCAGCGAAGACAAAATTTTAAAAAATCTTTGAAGCAAAACTGATCAAAGGTACAACAGTCTCCCCTAATATAAAAAATATTATAACAGTACAGCGTGTTTCTATTCAATCGTCTGCGAAGTAAGAAATCAGAAAACAAAAAAGAAGAATGGCGAGGCGGTTCCAGACGAACACACGGGTGTCCCTAATATTTTACTCGACCGTGAATCGATGACGAAAGATTCCCGGAAGGGCACGCTCGTTTTTATCCGTGATAGGGAACGATTTCCCTCATTCGCGAGTCTAACGATCCCCGTCGAGTTTCTACGTCCGTGCACCTGCGTCACCGGAAAGGTTCGAAGAGCCTAGCTCTCCTAGCCAGCCGCCTGCAGATATATCCAGATAGGAGAGAGAGAATGAGAGAAAGAGAGAGAAGGAAGAGCAGCATCGATCTCGAGAGAAGCCAGAGAGACGGACACCGGTTCCAATTACCGGCGGGTTCGAATTGGCCGTGTTTCTCCGGCCAACTCGAGGAATCTGTCTGCGATCGAGTCAAGGAACCGCCCTACCCGCGTACCTCCCGCTCCAACAATTGATATTCCTACCTTCGAGGATCCCATCCGACGATCCTTTGTTGCGCCGACGACGACCAGGCTCTAGTCCTTGTCCTATCGA
>CM052336.1:4803225-4843059 GCA_028455595.1 Lasioglossum vierecki | reverse complement strand
AGCAGCGGTTCCGTGATTAAAGGGAGAGAGGCTCGGATTATTATTTTTAACGTGTGCACAGAATCACGCTCTCAACCCACTTTCGCGTTAATTAAACGAAACGCGAACCCCGAGACACGTGTCTACGTTCGAGTGAGCGAGATCGCATCCGAGGACACGTGAGAAAATTCGAAAGCACGGATCCTCGATCCTCGGTCGTCGGATCAGCGAATATTTGTGCAAAATAAAAAATTTTCGTCAATTTCCAGACACTGGAACCATACAAAAATTTCTCCCTATTTTTAGCAATTTTAATAGGTAAAAAATTATCTATGCACCTTTTCGAATTGTCTGAATATGTTTACTGTTTCACATTGCATCCCCGAATTTTCTCATAATTGAATTTTCTTATTCACCGACATACACGGTGTTTTAAAAATGTTATTTTGCATAAGGAGGGTCGTCGACTGCATCGATCACAATTCCGCCAGTTCCAGGTCATCTTTCACCGCAATAACGACCAATTTACCGGCGAAACAATTTCCCACGGCCGTTTTTAATTAAAAGACTACAAAGGACAATTTATCCGCGGTTAATCGAGGCGGGACACGCGCGCGCGCGTACAAGAACGCGCCGCGCAGGAGTATAAGATACCTGAGGATTACCGGGGAACGCGGCTCGTACCGGGTGTAGACGGTTTATCTGGTAACCGTGACCTATCGGAGGTGGCAGGGTCTTCGCCGGCGGGACGGTAAGGAGCGCGGTACGTGTCGGCGCATAAGCTGCGGCAACAATCGCCGTTACCGACGCGAAAGAATAATCCCCCCGGCTCGTAATTAAACCCGACTTCGTTAACGATGAAACAATTTCAAAAAGGCAAGCCCCGGCTAATTGCGGGAACAGTTTTCAGCTTTTCGGGCGACGCTGTTTTCGAACGGCTACCATGCCGGCACGTTCTTCCAACCGACATAGGGCCATCAGCAACTGGCTGCCTATTATGATCACTGGGCTAAAGAATTTCTATGTAAGAGACTCTTGTAACGATTTGGATACGGTTTGTATCAAAATAGTTTGTTACAAAATTTCATGGAATGAGAATTTCGCAAAAAGATGCATATCGGTGGAAACTTGTAGTTGCCAGCTACATTTTTGCTCCAGAAAGTATAATGACAGTGTTAACGGATGAAAAGTTATAGCCAATTTTCTAAAGACCATGTTCTCGGCAAATAAAAGTTTTTAAAAAAAGAACATTGTTCGTGCAATAATAACCGACTTAATTTGTCTGACTCACTTTCGCAACGTTTGCACGTGAAATAACTTGCAGGCATGTTTTTAAGTGCACAGCTCTCTTGCAGTTGTTGCATTCGATCGAGCTTGAGCGACTCAACTACGTTGGCGTGTTCTTGCATATAGACAATAGAAAAATCTGCATCTTCTGAAGTAGATGAATCCGAGGAATAAGATGCAAATGATCAAACATAAAATCTCAACGATAAAGAGGAACAGTGAAAAAGAAATTACAATTTGTGAAGCGAACCTGCTCGTAAATTATTGACCGTATTAACATTTGACAAACTGAAACGGACTTTCATAAGCTCGATAAAAAAACGACCTAGTAAAAAATAAATGACAAATTACTCTGTCACGTGCCCGCCCCGCCCCCATCGACATCGATACAATTTTTTGTTTGAGACGAAATTACTCGTAAATTATCGACCGCATAAAATTTCAAGTCGTCACGTCAGGAGACTGGCTCTCTGTGTATCCGAAATCGATAGGGGCGCACTTTTGACGAGACAAACCCTCGAATGTGGTTCTCGCAGGTGCGAGAACAGGTGGGCGCATGCCCGGACCTAGATGCGCGTGCCGGGTTGAGTTATAATTACGGTGACCCGTTTGCTTAACACCGGCGATGAGGAGCAACGATTTTGCGCCTACGTCGAGTCCATCTCTGTTGCTCCTTGACCCCTGTTGGCCCGCAGGGGCCAAGGGCCACCAGGGAACGCAGTACACTTGTTCAATCACTGAGTATACACTGCCCGAAATTTCTATAAAGCCATCTGAATTTTCGGTGAAATTTTATAATCGAAGGAAAGAGAATTTCAAGCAAGATAACATTTTAGGATTAATGAAAGGAACCATTTACATGAAAACTTGCGAGAAAAATGTACGACAATTCTGAACGGCACAATTCTGTTTCTGAAGCAGAAACTTTTCGAACTTTGATCTTGTCAATGTCTAATCGAATTTAATTTATAAATATAGAAGAAATGTGCTTTTAAAAGACGTGTGGATTTATGGAAATTTTGCTGTTCGTTTTTTTTTAATCGGCATAACATTACGTTTTTCTATAAATAAATAATATATCAATGAATATAATCATGTAAATGGTTTCTTTTATTAATAAGAAAAAATCAGGTGGCTTCACAGAAATTTTGGGCCCTGAAAATGAACAGTATGTATGTTAAATTGATAATGAATATATGTCTTAAATAAACGTGTGTAACAATTGCAATTGTTCGTAAGATAGACGAAAACAGTTGAAAAATATGGAGAAACTATTGCAAGTGACAATTTCGAAAAAATTAAAAGGCTCACAGAATACTAATCGGCGTTCGATGCTTTTTGAATATTTACACAAGAGAACAAGTAAATCGTCACAACAAACAGTGGAAGGAAAAATAATTTTTGCCAGCTAGAATAGCACGTTAAATCACCGTGTGCCACCGCGTCGAGAGGGTAAACCGCGTGAAAAAATATACGCGGAACCGTTTTTGCCCCATTCATTCATCAACCGGGGAAATTGTTAAATCCGCTTGTCGCTGAGCCTGAATAATTAGTGCGGCCTCCGGGTTATTAGAATACAAATTGACCGATTAGAATAATGGCGACGCTGAAATTAACGGTTCTGATCGTTTGCGAGACGTCAGAAGACGATTTACAAAGATTGGAATAGAAACTTGCATTTTAAACAGAATAAAGTTCGTTATTGTTTACGTTACAGTTTACTCTGTCGTTACGTTAAACAAATTGCTACGTTTGTAGTGCAAATTAATTGATCTGTAATTACGTTCGATTTAGTCGGGCTTCTTTGCATGGAAATTAAGTGCTATTTTTGACTTGTTGATCGATAGATTGCGTATTTTATGCGCGATGAATGATAATGATTAAAAATATTAATAGATAAAATTCAGAGAATTTACAAATGCTGATACATTGTTTTCGACTTATTGAAATTGTTGAAAACAGAAAAAATTTTATACTTGGTTGCAATGTGCTGAATTGGAAGCACAAAGACTTCATTTTGATGCAGAAATATTTTATTTTGCATAAAGATCCACAGCATACCGATGAATAATGTATATTTTCTCGCCTGTCCATTTTTATACGGTTTTCCATTAAAGGAATTGTATATCAAAGTTAATCTCTTTTTCAGATAAATAAATAACGGCAAAGACATTTTATTATGCATAGAAATCTGCGGTTCGATAACAACAAAAGGACGAAGTGAGAGGAAGGATTGACAATTGATATGCACGTAGAAAAACGGAAGCTACGAGAATTAGACGGAGGTGAACGAGACATTCTTAAGGTGAGAATAAACCATAAATAAATATACGAAATAAAGAGGTTAAATATGAGATGTGTGAAGCTTCGTTTCTGTATTTAACTATTAACAGCTAAAGCAAACCCCGACGAATTCCAATTTGCGTTCTTTAAACAATGGAACTGTCACACTTTCTTTTGTGCAGACTGTCTGTACCAATTTAGCTCATTTATTTAAATAAATAGATCCATGAAAATGTCGCTCGCGAGAAATTTAACGAAGCTCTCCAAATAAAATGATTAATAAGCTTTCTGCATTTATTTCAGCAACATGGTTACACTATTTTATAAAACTCTTGTAAAACATGAAAAGAAAATCACTTTCAATTCAACTAATTGATCAAAGGGAAAATATACTTTTGAAAAACTTGAAGAAAATACATGTAGAGCTAAACGATACCACGTGTATATCTAGAAAGACTAAATCTTAAATTTTTTTTAAAGACTGTTCCTTTGATGCCGCTTCACACCTACCCTTGCCCCAAATAATAGTTAACAGCACGAATGATCGTCGCGATTTCTTCGGCGATTTCGTCTTGCTCGTCTTCGCTCTCGTCGATCCGGTGATTTCTGGGGGCGCTTAGGTGTAATCAAGCCGTCTTTCATCATCGCGAAACGAGCGCGCATTTCCCTCCACTTGTCGTGTCTCTAATTAAAATCCGTTCGGCCGCTTATTCGCCCGTTTCGACGGCGAACCGGTCCCCGGCAACCTAACGAGTCGCTATTTTCTCCGGGTTCGAGAGTCGAACTCTCGACGGGCCCCGGACAAGCTGGAATTTCCCATTCATATATTCAATTTCGCCGGAGCGGACTGCCGGGACCGGAAGCTCGTTTCGCCCTCGCACGCTGCGAGGATCTCGAGCCAAGAACGCATCTCCACGTTCCAACGGGTTCCTTTTTCCCAGGCGAAACTGCTTCCCGTTTGGATACACAGAAAAACAGACCCGGAATTATCCTAAACTCGACCATCTCTACATTTTCACGCCTTCCTGGCACGCTCAACACTGTATTCTTGTATACCCGATATCTGACACGATATACTTGACGCAAATTTTACTCAAAACCAGCTGACCCGATAGACATTGTCCTGTCCAAATTTCAATAAAACAATTATGACAACTTTTCTAGCACCGTAACGAACAAAACAAAAAAAAATTACGCATATCCAGCATTCGAATCGTGAGTGATATGGTTTTGAGTTCATGCAAAAATCCCATAGAAAAAAGCACTTTTTTGGCAACATTTTCTTTCCCATAAAAATCTTATTCGGATTATTACGAACATTTTTGTTTTAAATTAGCCAAATCGGTCCAAAATTCGGTCGGAAAATTCAATCTAATAGTAGCAACAGTTTTTCCCGCATATCTCGAAAACTGAAAAAGATCCCCTAGTATATGAAAAGGAAAAGTTGTTCAAAATGTGTAGCTGTATAACATATTTAAGTCTCATCAAAATCGAAGTGGAGTGTTTCCTTGTAAATAATTAACTAATATCCACAAACTATTCACTTTTAAATAATTATTCTAATAATAATGTTTATTAAATTTGATTAATGACGACACTTTCGGCATCGCTAAATATTTATCCATAAATAAATAAATGTCCACAAAGTATTCACTTTTAACTGATTATTCTAATAATAATGTTTATTAAATTTCATTAATATCGACACTTTCGGCATCGCTAAATATTTAGAAATTATAGACAAGTCATTGCGTAGCAAATGAACCGCTAGGTCGGCCACCTGGACCACTGCGCGTAGGATTGCAATACAATCGATTAATCGCCGATGAAATCTACCGATGAAATTGCAGATTCAATCTAGTAAAATGTAAAATAAATAACAGGAAACTGAGTATTTTAATCGCCGCGAATTTGATTTAACGATAGAAGACGAAGATTCTTAGTGGGCGACCGACAAGAATTATAAACTAGTTGAAGTAATGGATAGCGAACGGTGTTGCCATCGATCAGAAAAATCAATCATCCGCCTTTCTTCCGAACGGTCCGATGGATAGCCGAACACGATCGGCCGACGATGCCCGGCGAACCGTGCGAATCCGTTTCGCTCGAATCAATCACCGGACGGAACATCGATACGCGGGTAATCGCCGGATTAAAGGATAACCAAGGATAATTACTCGCCGCCCGATCCGGACGCAATCAATTCTCGATGCGTTATAGTTCGCACTGCTGCGCCGAGGGGTCTACGCCTTCCTGTCCCACGGATCCCACATCCGTCTTTCCGTAGGACGATTTTTCTCGCTCATCTTTCCGGGACCGTCCCCCGTCGATATCCTGCGGCACGTATGCTCTCGTTTCGAGACGATTAAACATCGCCGGAGGTCCGGAATCAATGTAATTTGCTTCGTGACTGGGAACCCTCTGTACGAGCCGTTCGCGAAATTCGACAGGTGAAATCGAGCGGGAATTATTGTCGTCGAACTGCACGAGTATGATAGGAACAGAGTTTGAAAATAATACACAATTAGTAAGTTTTTAACCACAGCAAGTAAGTGTTTTTTTTCATTGTTGGTTCTTATATGTTTTTCCACAGCTGTGTTGCAATTACTCTTTTTGTTTCTAGTTTTATTAAGTATTCATTATTTTCAGACGCAGAAATGTAGCTCTTGAAAAAGATCCACAAATTTAAAAAATTTATATCATAAATTTATACCATAAATTTAATCTTTATACATAATTAGTGTCTATCATCTGAATAACTTCTACAGTTTGTAATTGCTTTTGCGGAGCCAAGTTATGTACTTAGTGTACATAACTTTTTTAAGGTGGAGGTGCTTAGGGGATTTGAAGGACACCTTGTTTTTTTTTAAATGGAACCACATATTTCTAAAGTTCTACGCTTGTAGCCATTTCCGAAACAATTTTAACGATATAGTCATTCAAGGTCATTTAATTTTAGAAACGTATAAAAGCTGAGAATATCCTGTTAGGTGAAACGGTGAATTTATATTTTTCCATGAATAATTTCGAATTGAGTTCAAAAATATGTAGTTACATTTTTTTAAAAAGTAAGTTGACCTTTTAATCTCGTAAGCACTTTCACCTGAAGAAAGTTATGTACAGCAAGTAATTGAATCCTGGAAACCAAACAACTTTTATCCGAAACATTTCTTCCCATCTCAAAAAATTTAGAAGTTATTCTGGTGGCTTGTCTAAGGTGACTCACCCTGTAGAACTTGTAAGAATATACAAAACATATTTTAGAATTTTTCTTAAAAGCCCGAATAAAAAAGATTGCGAGTCTGTATACGTTATTCTAAACTCTAACCGCCTTTTAACGAAGTCTGGCACCATAAAGGATATTCTACTGATTCTAATCTATTGATTTATCTGCTCTGCATTCTTGTCCGTCCGGAAACCATTGATACAGGTTCACGTGGGATATTGTAGGACCATCAGAGTCGATAATCCGGAGAATTTTTTTTAACACGGAACAATCATCGTTCCCGGTGAAAAAGTACTAAATCAACCCGGTCCTGAAGGGTTTGAAATAGTCGAGCAGACAGTTTTAATCGTCGAACACGACGGAAAACTCGCGCTCACGTATTTTCCGCGATGCCGACCAGCTGAACGCGCTGTCCAGGAGGAATTTACAACCGCTAAAGTAGCGCATATTTACCGGCCCGGCTAGAATTATGCTGACCACGGTGGTTCTGTACCTGTTAACGCGTAGAAGCTCGCGCATCCATCAAGCTGCATGAGTTACGGGGAGCTGCGGGAAAATATGTATTCGTTTCGCGGTAACTTATTATCCTCGCTGCGGTCAACAATAACACCGTTAACTTTTCATGGCATTGTCTTATCTCGATGCATACCCCATGCGCGATTCAACGGTACCATCAGCTACGACAAAATTGTGGGGTCATTACAAAAATTATGTGACCGACAGGTAAATTCTGAAACGTATAAAAAAATTGTAGTAGATAATTGTTAAAAAATTATATTATAAGGATAAAGGATAAAGGAAGATTACTTGGTCCCCTTAGGGTTTCAAGTCCATACACCACTCCCTTTCTCTTTCCAATTTCACCTATCGCCTAATTTCAATCAAATCCAACGGGACCTACTTTTTATGGTGGGTTCCGAACCACCTTTTTTTGCCAACAACACGTGGCCAGTACCCAGACAAGTCACCGCCTGAAGTATACTGTATACCCATGCGGTCACCCATCCCAGCCCGGCCCACGTCCAACACTTTTTAACTTCGGTGATCGCACGGGAACCGGTGTTTGCAGCGAGGCTATGGTCGTTGACAAAAAAAAAAAAAAAAAAAAAAAAATTATATTATATAATTAGTATAAAAATTATAGAATTAAAACAAAATTCTTAAAAAAAAGACAATAAAAAAAGTCCGTAGATAATTGTTAAGGGTTACGTAAAAATTGCGGGACTCATAAAAAAATTGTAGAACTGCCTAACACCAACGGAAATGGAAAATCCTATGCAATTAGACCTCAATTAGACATCCAAAAAATCGGTGGAGGAGGATATTTTCGGAGCAAATCACATCGGGATAGCTGTGGAGTTATCCAGCGAATTCGTGGCCCCATTTAAATTACTCTTGCCGGGGCAAGAGTCGTTGCAGCTCGTAAATTTTTCTCGTTCCGGTCCGCGAGAAGTTTCGCGGGTAAATCGATCGTGGTCGCGCGCTCGGTATCGCGTCTCCTCCGCGGGGTCCGCGACTTATCGCGGCGAAAGTTTAATTTAATTTCGGGCCAGAGTACCCTAATTTCCTGTTCCTGCTCGTATCTACGCGTATTATTTCTCCCGGCGGCGTATCCGCGAAGTTTAATCGCGCGGCGGCAACTTTTCGCCCGGATTTCGATACTCGTTTTCTCCATCGGAATAAATCGTTGATAACACGACGGAAATCCTGCCTCGCAGGACAGACACACGGTCTCTCCCGGACCGTGCTCTAATTAGAAGCTACTTTGACCCGCGGAATGTGAATTAATAAATGAGACTCACGCTGAGATGCTTCACGGAGCTGGGAATCTTCGACGACGGTCTACAAACGCTACAGTTTATGAGACACGATACGTGGAAACCGAATTTCACAATTTTACGTGGGCAGAATTGTTTGTCATTCTTTGCGTGAATCTCTTTCAGTTAATTTTCTTTATCAGTCAACATCGGATTAGCAGCACACAGAGGAGATTAATACCATTTTTAGTGTTTGCATTCTAGAATACGTTTTGGGAAATACTAGAAATTCTACACAATTCATATCACGTTAGCTAGTGACACATCCCAGCCGAGTTCATTTTTCACTATTTATCAACATTGTTTCAAGATTAACACACTCATTGTATTTTCATATTAAACTTTCTGCATTCTAGAATACATTTTGGGAAATACTAGAAATTCTACACAATTCATATCACGTTAGCTAGTGGCACATCCCAGCCGAGTTCATTTTTCAATTATTATCAACATTGTTTCAAGATTAACACACTCATTGTATTTTCATGTTAAACTTTCGTTCAACACATTCAATATTTCATTCGACAAATTATGCTCCGTGCTTTGATCGATCGTTCAATTAAGCCATTACGTTTTCACTCAACAAATAACATTCTATATTTCATTTAACCAGTCATATTCTATAATTTGATGGATGTATCAATTATCCCTTTACATCATCGCTGAACAAATTGTACAACAATCTATATTTCTTTACAATTTCTTCAATGAGAATCTACAGGATTGATTCTACAGGATGAGTGATGGACCAATTAATTGTTTAGACTATAACACAACCAATTTCATAATGATCTACAGTCTTTTTGTAATGTCTTCGATGAGAGTCTAAAGAGTTGATTCTATAGTTTGATGGATGAGCTAATTAACTCTTTAAGGCTATCGCGCAGCAAATCTCATAATGACTTACATTTTTTTACAATGTGTTCAATGGTTGATCGATGGGCTGATTTACTATTTATGTTATCACGCAACAAATCTCATAATGATCTACATTTTTTTTGTCTTCAATGAGAATCTAGAGGGGACAGTTGATCGATCAATTCGGGAATGATTTTCGTTCAAGGGTAAGATGAAGCGAGATCGATGACAGGTACTTACGATCATGATCGTCCGTTTTATGGTGCGTTTTGTGGTGATGGCCACCAGGAACGGGAACTTGCTTCATTCTCAGTAGATCCTTGTGGTTACTGTCGATCAGGGGGTTCTCCAGCTGCGACTCGATCACCTCGAAGCTGGTCGAGTTGTCCGGATGCGAGATGACCTTCACTGTAAACGAGCAAGCGTAACGGAGCATGGAGGGAAACGACACCCGCGTCTCAATCGGACACGCGGGACAAAAATGGTTGAAATAGATATGAATCTCTGAGCAAAATTGACTGTCATCTCGGAAACAAGTAGACTACCCTTTTCCCACTTCGAGTAGGCACCACGGTTCTTTTCTGATCAACGAATTTGTTAATAATTAAGCTCTTTCCGAACTAGAACACACTGTGTTAAACTTCAATGAATAGATCATCGATTTTGTATTTCGAAAACGATTTTTAAAACCACTTTTAACTGAGTAAGTACATGAAAGTATACAACAATTTTTGTTTCTTGTGCTGTTTTTATTTCGTAAATTTGATGAACCTGGACACATTACGATGTTCATTAGTCTTACTGGCATTCAATTTCATTTAGTGCATTCGAGAATAATGAGAAAATTAAAACTGGTTACAAGAAATACTTACTAAGTAAATTAATATTTTGTACATAAAAAATAATGCTTTTTCTGACAATGATAAGAATCGCTATTATGAAATACAAAATGAAGATTCTATCTGACCAAAGCTCTGCAATCAAACATTCGAGATATTGAATTGATGACTTTACGACCAAAATTCGAACTTGTTCCCGAGACGAGCAAAGTCGCCCAAAGACGGAACAGTGATAGATCGCCTGAAACATTAAAATCTATTTCCACGAACCCGCGAGATCGCGACGCGGCCCGATGTTTCGCGAGACCGCGAAATTACCGAAACAATCGAAATCGCCTAACTGTCCGTCGATAACCAACGAACAACCCCCCGAATTTCCCTCCTCCTCCTGCTTCTCCGGGGGCGCGGGCGGGGTTGTGATTCGCTGCCCCGAGTTTCCCGTTGATCAACAGTTGAGCGCCGCTAATCGGTCCCCCGAAACCGGCGGACGTACCAGCAAGTCGCCGATAAAAAAGTTCCTCCAAAGATATCGAGCGGCGAACTTTGTTTTAGGGGCAACTTGCTGCGCCTCCTCTGGCTCCTGGCGTGCGCAGCTTCCGAAACAGCAAGCCGTCGATGCCGAACTCAGCATAATATTGCTCGTGTGTATCTTATATCGATTCCGCGAGCTCCTGCTTTGGGACGGCTTTATAATTTTCATTTTTACCTTTTCGCGTCTCGGAGTTCGTGATGGATTGGGAAAACTTTGTTATTCGATTTCTTGCAAATTCGTGAGAAGAATAGTTGAAGAGAACTTCCAATTTTATACCAATTTCCTCGAGTCTCCTACTAGAACAGTCAATGATTTTTATTACACTTTTTTCGTGTCCTGGAGCTCGTGATGGATTGACTTTTCGAATTCATCATAAGAATCACTTTCTATTTTAAAAGAGAATTTGTATATTCGTATCGTTTCATCTAGTTTTGCTCTACCATTGTACAGGATTTTTATATCATTTCTCATGTCTCGAGGTTCGTGATGAATTAAGCCTCTATCTATCATCGCAGTCGTGAAAAGTAATACGCTGCTGGAATTTCTTTGGTAATCGAGTAGATTTTTTTATCGAAATACCGTCGGCGCGTGTGATATAAAAAATATGGCGTTGACGACCTGCTATTTCGTGATCCGTCGGTCTGCGTGTGCGACGATCGATGGTGTCTGGCGCACCTTGACACCGGTGTACGAACCTTGGTCGACGAACCCTTCGAAGGCCTCTCGGAGATCGAAGAGCCGGTCGACTGGCAGCGCGCCGATCTTGAATTCACGGTCATCGAGGTCGTCGTCGGCGCGATCGAAGATCGCCCGGTGCTCGTAGGTGGGCCTTGGTGCGAATTTCTTCCGGTGCACCAGGTCCGGTCTCTCGATTCGTTTCGTCTCGTCCACGGTAGGCGTTGGACGAGCCGGTAGATAACTCGGGGGCGACGACGACGACAACGATGACAACGACGACGACGAGGACGAGGACGAAGACGACGACGAGGACGACGACGAAGAAGAAGACGACGTTGCAACGGACGGTGGTGCGGGTGGTGCAGGGTGGTGCTGGTAGTAGTGCTGGTGATGGTCATGCTCGCTTTGGGAGTGCCTTGGCTGCAGGTGCACTGTGCTGGAGGCACTATCATGCTTGGACAACGTGGAAGAAGAAGAAGATGAAGAGGAAGAAGAAGAAGAAGAAGAGAAAGAGGAAGAAGAAGATGAGCCGCGATCATAGAAGCTGCCAGGTCCCTCCATCGACCGATCGTCCGTATCTTTCTGCCGGTTCTCGTAATCGGCACGAGGTTCGTACGCGTCGACCACGAGGACACCGGGCCTGCCAGGCAACTCCGGTGCTTCCTGATGACGGCCGTGATGATGACGATGCCCGTGATGAGGCCTCTGCCCCGGATCCTGGACGTCGTACGTGCTCTCGTGGTCGTAGTACGAGGTTCGCGCGGCCCCGGGGAACAGAAAATAGGGGTACATACTGGTCGGCGGTAACCAGATCCCCTGGTAGCTCTCCTGCTGCGGGTCGAACGGATACAGGGCTGAGTCCGTGCCCGACAGGTCTACGGAGGTCGAGGAGGGCAGGAACTCTGCAACAGAGAAACAAAGACGCGGACGAGAACGGGGTGAGTGGGGTGCGTGATCGCATCGGTAGACGTGCACGGGTTCAACGTGGTTCGTGCTTGTTTGTTTTTTTTACTTTCTCTTTTTTACTTTCTTTTGGCTTTGTGGTTTTTGGCTTGTAAACGGTGGTGATGGTGGCTGGTGATATGCTGGTGGTAATAATTGTGTGGGATGTAAGGGTAGCTTTGACTGGGGCGAATATTTCTTCTTTGTTTGCTGGTTGGCTTATGTACAGTGGTGGATGGTGATATTGTTAAATGCTATTGAGTATGTGGGGCGTACAAGTGGATTAGGTTACTTTGTTTTTCTTTCTACTTTTTTTGGTTGTGTAGTTTCTGACTTGTAAAAGGTGGTGATGATTTGGTTGCTGGATAGGGTTGTTTCTCGTTTCTTCCTTTTTTAATTTTTATTGCTACGATGGTTAATATATATGTTTACAGAGTGTTTGGAGATAGTAACGTTGCTGATTGTACGAGATATATGGGTACGATGATACGGTTGCTGGCTATGATTGATTTCCTTTCTTCTCTCTCGCTTTATGGTATTTGGCTTGTGACTATTCGAGTGGTTTCTGATAGTCATAGCGTGTCGTAAGGGTGATGTAGGGCGTGATGATATAGTTGATGGCTAGGGGAGAATACTCTGCTGATCAGGTGTCAGTATCAGAATCTCTAGACCCGAAGAATTAATCGGTCCCAGGGTGCACCGAGTCTCTGAATTGATATTTCTCGAGTTCCCTGAATAATTTTGATCATAGGAGCAAGAGGAAGGTTCAAACTGTTGTTTCACGAAGTTCGAGTATGGAAAGAGTTGTTTAGAACTTTACTTGCTTAACTGTGGATGATGGTTAATTATTTCAGTATTTTTCTTTCTCATATTGTACACAATGGCTCGACCTAGGTACTGGTTGAAACTAGGCTACTCTCCCGTAAGTAGTTAGCTTCTGATTGTATTGATTTCTCGATAATCTGTCAAGTTATCATAAAAGCACGAGTGAAATTAGGGAAATGAGAGATGAATGAAGATTGATGCGCATCAAGTTTACTCTCCGCATCGTACTTTCTCGATAATTTCTTTGAAACAACGAGCCAATCTATTTTGGTATATGACGTGAGGTGAATATCACACTAATTTTTGTTTCTAATAACTGTAATCGAATTATTAGTTCTGTGAGATCTTTTGTGGCGTGTCAGGAGTCCCCATTTAATAAGTTAAGGTATTCGTTTCAATCCGCAATTAGAAAAATCTAGAAAATCTCTAAAAATACATGGCGACATCCTTGCCAAAGGAAAGAAATCGTCGACACGAGACCAGTAACAGCGTTGCGCTCCGTACGAAACAAAGCCCGGCGGGTATCGGTCTCCATAGGACGGGGCTCGCGAAAGTGGCGCATTAGCGAAATTATTCCGCAAATTACTCGAGCAACAAGGTCTGGTATCGCGGGCCATTAGCGTCCCCGGAGGAGCCAATCAAACTCACGGGGCTGGCAAAAAGACGAGCGTATCTCGGGCGTGTTCCGCTCGAGGATCATTCCTCGGCTTTGAAGCGGCTTCGAAGCTGGCGCGGCGCCGGGGGACAAGGGGGCGTGTATAGCGTTTGCTTAGGCGTGCTCCTCCTACGCCACGGAGTTTCCAAGGAGCTGCCAGCGCGCAAAAGGAAGTCCCGTGTTGCCGAGGTCGAACGTCAATTCCGATTACGACTTGGTTCGTTTAACCCCCGGCGCCCCCGCTTCTCTTTCCACGCGATCTTTTTGCACATCGTGTTTCGCCACGTTCTCGTCCTTGGAGCCCACCCTGCTCCCCCAAAAGGAAAACAACCCGCGACACCGGACCACCCCTACGGTTCTGCTGATTGCCGCCACTTTCGCATTCGCGAGACGTTTGCAGGAGCAATTAGTCTCTGCGGAGTCGAGCCTCGAATCTGCGCATGTAGTAATGTCTCGATATGTGTACGAGAGATGTTCAAGATATTTGCGAAAAAATTCTCCTTGCAACTGCTCGATGCAACCCCCGAAGGGCTTTCAACTTTTGATCAGATAACATCGTGTTGTTTATACAGGGTGTCCCAAAATTCGTGTACTTCCCGGAAATGGGAGATTCCTTAGGTCATTTGAAGCAACATTTTCCTTTACAAAAATGACGTCGGCGGCTTTGTTTAGGAGTTATTAACGAAAAACACGGACCAATCAGAGTGCGGCTATAGCGAACGGAGTCCGACTCAGCGACAGGTCCCGCTTAGCGTGGCGGTGCCATTGGCCGAACCAGAATCGATCCGCTGTAGCCGCGCTCTGATTGGTCCGTGTTTTTCGTTGATAACTCCTAAACAAAGCCGCCGACGTCATTTTTGTAAAGGAAAATATTGCTTCAAATGACCTAAGGAACCTCCCATTTCCAGGAAGTACACGAATTTTGGGACACCCTGTATACGGTGTAAAATGTTATTGGTTAGTTACACCGTCTTTGCAAGAAGTTCAGTATAGTGACAATGCCTGGGGTAGCGGATGGTAGGGGCGTATGGTGGATTTCTAAATAATTATACTAGTTTTTTGCGAATATCTCGGTAACTGTTCATTTCCTCAAAACAATTCTTTGGGTTTCGTATTCCTCCCATCAGCCACATTATATGCTCCTAACACCATTCTGATTAATATTGTTTATAGAGGGAGAATCTAGTAAATAGAGTGCAACTCTGTTCTGTAAATTACAGAGAGAAATAGATTGTACGAATGCATATTTTCTATATTTTACAGAGCTCTATCGTTGAACACTTCGATATTTTATGGGATTGGTGTAATTGCAAAATGTAATTGTACTTTCTTTGAATGGAATTCTATACATTTTTACCCCATTTGGTTCCTCGTGTTATCAATAAAACTTTTTTTTTAATCGTTCTGTGGCAGTCAGTTTAAATTACTGGTGAAATGTTTGTTTTATGAAATAACGTTTTAAAATAGAATTACGTGGTATCTGGTGATGTTTGCATTCAAGTAATTGGATTTTAGTTTTTTTTTCGAGATACGAAGGGCAATTTGAATGATTGCGTTTTAAATTTTGTCGAATTCGAGAAACGCAATAAAACAGACAATGTAACGATTTTCTGAATTCACGATTACAGAGACATTCTCTAAATGTTTTTGATGCAAGCGATGTCATTGGAATTCATGATTAAAACAATGGCGATTCGTGTACAATGATCTCTTCACCTATGTATTGAGTGTACATTTTTGGAGAATACATCTTTGTTAGATTCATAAATTATGATGACGGGAAATAGAGAAAATTGCTGGAGCAATTCGAAAAATTTTAGATGAAAACAAATCATAAATTATAAATGTTCCTTTGCTTATGTTTGTTGCTTTTTTTGTATTTTTCTAGTATCGTTTCATAATTTACACTTCCCTCATAAATTCAGGAAATTCAATTATGGTGGGTTACTAGGTCAATCGATATTAAACAATTGAGGATGAATGGCAATTGATCGGAGATCGATCCCAACGCGATCCAGCAAGAGAACGATCGGTACCAAGGATAGAGTATAGTGAGTAACGATCGAGTAGCATAGAGTAGACAGTCGTAGTGGGTTGTTAATCAACGAGGCATGCGCATTACCCAGATAGAAAGACAGAAAACCGCATGCAGGCTGAGAAAACGTGCTTGACCCACTCGGTCTACTAAAAGAAACAGAGAGAAGCATCTCTCTCTATCATTCTCTCGCTCTCTCCATCGCTTTCATGCAAAAAAACATGCGGTGCATAATCTGCTCGCATTCCCGCTCGAACGCTTTCGAACTGTTTATCCGCGTGCATCAAAATCTCTAAATCGTCCCAACAACCATTAAATAAAGGAATAAGACAATTTCGATTCTTCATAATCGGACTACCAATTTTTATCCAAGTTAAAAAATGTCTATGATAATTAGCTGATATTTTTCAAAAAAATTTTCGAAAACAAATATTTTCTCAAATCCGCAGTCCAATGCAACAATTCTGCGATCGTGTCGCGATTCCTAAGAGACCGCTTCGAACCCACAGATCCCCGTCGATCTCCGAGCATTAGCCTCGATCACGGATCCATTAACATAATTCCAGTCGACGATAGATTCGTGTCAGCGATACGATGCATGGAAACGGCGCGACAATAAAACTAATAAGCAGCCGGAAGGGTTTAAGGAAAAAAGTATGCTACATTTTATCGGCGAGTTTCAACCTCGCGTGTTCATTTATTCTCGCGATTTCAGGAAAATCCTTCGTAATCCGATTCCGTAAAAATTTTACAGGGACCAAAGAGAAAATCGCGACCGATCGATTATGCACGCGGATTTAACTTCGAAAGCGATTTTTTCGAGCGGGATGCGTACTTAGGGGGTGTTGGTGCGCTCGTGCAGACGTTCTTCGAGGTCCTAAGATCCCGAGGCCGGGTCTCAGATGACCCTGCCATACGTTGGCTCGCAGACTCGCGAACATTTCACGCGAACACGTCCGGAATCGTTTTTCCTCTTCCATCCCGGGTAAACTCGCTGTCTTTTGTCTCGGTTCGACTCTCTTTCAACTGTAATTTCCGTCGATGCGTTTGGTAACGGCGTATACGTGATTTTTGTCTCTGCTTCATTCTCTTTTACGTACAGTGACTTTTCTTTCATTTGTTTTTCTCTTCCTGTAGCCCGATTTTCGTGGTTTCACGTGGTTTCGGTAACGCGATCTAAACTCGAGCTGCAAAACGTTCGTACGACCGCGGTTTCCGTGTGTTGCCGTTTCGTCTGTTTGCTTTTCGACTTTTTTGCTCGTTCTCGATCGACTCGCCGATGCTGAAACGGACAAACTTGATCCCAGACTGACCACCGTGGTTCGTTCGGACTGCGTTTACCTGGCAGAAACGCTAGAAAGACAAGTGACAAACGCTTGCACGTCGCACATGCGTGCTCCGCCGGTTGCAAATTTACTTTCGACGCGATCTACATTGTGATCCGAGACGATCAGGTGCGTGATCTTGTGCGGCGAATATCGAGCGGTGATGGAAATTGTGGGTGGTGCATTCTCGTCGGGTAACGCTGTTTATATTGTTCCTGATTGATAGTGTTATAGTGGCTTCGAAAAGTATTTGAGTATTTTGTCTTTGATTTTTGAGAATTGTCAGAAGTAGACTACGGATTTGATGTATTTGTGAGAAAAATGGGTCGGTGAAATTTGAAAAAAGAAAAAGTATGTCAGCGCCGCTTATTTTAAGTACAAGCTATTGCGTTGAATGTTCGATGGACAATTAGGGTACTTCAGAATGCAACACGGAATTTCCAGCACCATCGAGACGCGCGACAAAATTCGATCACCTATACCGGACCAAAATCGGTCACGCAAACCGGAAATCACTTGATCCTGGACCAACAACCTTTCTAACAAAATGCCTACATTAAACATTATAAGAAATCCTGGAACGTACTGAATACTTCGTGGCGTCGAAAAAGATTCAGGGTATGGTTCGATGATTGTAAGTTATCAACCGAAAATTGAATTTCGGATTGTATTGCGTAATCATTCTATTGTCGCAACAGTAAAAATCATTTTTAAAAATATGCTTCTCTTATCGATCTCGTAAGAAAATGTAATAATAATTGTTTTGGAAGTTTAAAAAAGATATTGTCGCAACAGTAAAAATGATTTAGAAAAATGCTTCTCTTATCGATCTCGTAAGAAAATGTAATAATAATTGTTTTGGAAGTTTAAAAACGATATTGTCGCAACAGTAAAAATGATTTAGAAAAATGCTTCTCTTATCGATCTCGTAAAGAAAATGTAATAATAATTGTTTTGGAAGTTGAAAAAAGAGATTGTGCCATTGATACACGACCAACGCGGCTGTCAAAGTGTGAATGAAATTTGACGATCAATGTCACGATCGATCTCGATCGGTTGAATCTCCAAACATGCCTGGTCCGATGCGATCGAGCAGGAAGATGTTGCTCTAAGGGGACGAGCGAGATTAGAGTAAAATTAAGGTCGAGCCTGGCACGCGATAAAATTCTTATCGAAATCTCGATACTGGTGGCTTTTGGTTAATTAGGAGAAAGGAGCTTATCCGAAAGAGGTCATAACGTCGTTCCACGGACCCTAAACACCGTGGTATCGCCATAAGTAATTGCTCCGTTGAGTCGGCTCGTCCAGTTCCTTCGACTTCGACGGACCGACCGAAAGAACCAGAAGCGATAAGCGGAAGTATACTACGTACGCGTTCATCATTTACAGAAAGAGCCTACTCTAATCTTTACGACGCGTTTCTGAGCGAATGGCGATTGCTTTAGTTCGGAAAACTTCGCGATTTACGAGCGGAAACGGATTTCCTTGACCTGAACCACTAAACAAGAAAAAATTGGCTGGATGGGAATGTTAATCGAATTTCGCGGTGAGAAAAAATAGATTATATATCAATAATTACATGGTGCATATGAAATGTAAAGAAAAATTTATCTCCATAGGTATTTGTGAAATTTCCTTGATCTTCAAAAAATAAGTATACAATTTCGCGGTGAGAAAAAATAGATTATATATTAATAATTACATGGTGCATATGAAATGTAAAGAAAAATTTATCTCCATAGGTATTTGTGAAATTTCCTTGATCTTCAAAAAATAAGTATACAATACTTAAAAATTCGGAAGATATCATGGATAGCATTCCTAGGAAATCTTTGGAAATTATCCAGTCATCAATTATTTATCTCCGCTTTCATCAGGCTGGGATGCATTCGCACCCCATGCACAGAGAGAAGGTTAATCACGTACCATATCCTGAATCAGTTTGTCATCTATTTAATCGATTTTAATCAGCCATCGAGGCAATGAATAATTCGTCAGGTCCAGAACCAAAAGGATTTCCCTAATTGGGACGCACACATCGATCGAAAAAACGATCAGCTAAATGCAGAACGGCGGTAAATCGTTCTGATCAAATCATACGGAAATAGAGAAATTAAAAAGAATCGAACAAAAGGATCAAAAGTACAGACGATTCACTTGACACAACACCAACAAATCCTCTTCCACAAGGTGCGCTATGTAAAATACGGTTAACCAACGTTACGATGTATATTTATAATATATACGAGTATATAATCTATACATAATATATAATATGTATACATATATAATTAATATATAAATATATATATATTGTATATTATATTATACTACAATATATATGTAATATTAAATTCTATACTATATATGTATTTGTGTGTATATTATATATTATATTATATTATATATTATATGACATATAAATATATAAAATTATATATAAGTACATATATATTTATATTTATTAATTACAATAAATATAAAAACTTATATATAAATATATAATATGCATATAGTAATATACACATAGATATATATGTATTAGATATTATATACTCGTTCCCATTCAAGATCGCAAAGTGTGTCTCTGACGCTTGAGGGCAATTCAGAACGAAAAAAAGGAACGAAAATAATGTCATAAGCGTAAAACAGTCTCGTGTGTAACGGCGCTGTTAATACGGATGTCTGTATATATATAGAGAGAGAAAGATACATAGTTGTATCGCGTGTGTAGAGAACGTATACATAGAGAGAAGAGAAAAGGCGAAAACGTTCAATCGATCCTAAAATCGGCCGGGATCGTTTATACTCACCAACGCACGGATTGCGGTTCACCATGGAGAAGATCTTGTCGCAACGTTTCTTCGCCTGATTCATCGGACAGATGCAGCCAAACATCGGCGACAACCGCAATTGCGTCCACGCATCGTGGCAGGCACTCCTGCAACAACAAAACAATTCCTTTCACATTCCCTTCTTCATCCTGACAATAAAATCGTCTTAATTTTTGGACCGTGTTGGATGTTTTAAGTTTTAATCGGAACTGCATTTAGCAAACTAATAAATTTCCATAAATCTTCAATATTATACGTTTCACAGAAGCGATCAGTGTTCCTCAAATACGCTCGACTGGATAATGAAATGCATGAAATGAAAAGGTCATATAGAATGAAATTATTCTGCGAGGGGAAATTCAGTTTCCGGAGTTGAAACAGGATCGAGAGACGGTGTTAAAAGTATATGAACGCTATTCCGTTTCTAATTCTCTTAGAAGGTTAGCGTCGCAGTAAAATATTGTACTGTCCTCTATTTTTCGTTCATTTTTCCCGGAGCAGATTTGCCGTCGTTTTAATCCTATTAGCTGCAAGACACACTATTCGGGCATAATTTTCGCGATTCTGCTTTATTAAAGCTCTCCGTTTCGCCCGACTCGTCGATCTTGTTCTTTCCGGTGCTATCGGTTACCCAGCGTTGATTAAGAGCCTCGTTACACTGGATATTTAACGTTCCCTTCATTCCGAGGAACGTTAGACCGTCAACGTTAAGTTCCGAACGATCCTCGCGTAATTAGTTTCTCCGACATGATCGCATCCGTTGTACACCATCCCCGTACCCTGTGTTCCATGCGAACGATTTTTCCGGTACCGTTTTGTCGCGTGTAATCGATTGGAAATATCCGGGCAGCAAAAAAACTGAAACGGTGCCCGATGATAATACGAAAATATTTTCGGTAGGAATATCATGCCGAATCAATCACTTGGATATTTCATCGGTAAACAATGCGCTAAATGACGGCCGGTGTTGTGTTAATGCCGAAGGGAAATTATCTCGCGATTAAACCGTACGGACAAAGCGAGCATGAACTGATCGGCACGGAAACTCTTCGTAATTTCCCTGAAAATCATCGGCCATTTCGATGATTGCGAAACTGGATCGGCTGCGCGGCCCGGTAATTAATTCACTATTAATTTGCAGCGAGACGCGCGCGCCAATGTAACTCGAGGAAAAAGAATTCGAAGATGAGAAACAATCAATTAATGTAGACAGCTCGAGCGAGCTCGACTGTGACATTTTTAGTCGAGGATATTCCCTTGAAAAGTCACTCGAATCAAACAGAACTCGTTTCAGAACAAATTTGAATATGTAAGATTAATTTCGATGCAAAGTGCTCGAGATTGGACACTACATTTATTTTCGATGAACTGTTTAGGAAGACGTAGCTAGATCTGTGTCCTGCTTGTTAGAGTGCGACAGAACTCTTGACGGAGCGAATAATTTTCAATTATTTATTTATTTATTTATTTATTGCTTTAAACCAAGTGGTTTATATAGCAAGTACAGTATTATTACATTTGGCTTACATTAAACAGGTTTACATTGTTTCTAAATTCTAATGGAGCATTGTTTAAGGAAATTATAAATTATTTTCAGACCTTTTATATCAGGTAATTAATAATTTTCAATTATGCGAAAAATTCTCAATTACGATCAAACCTGTATTTTGATAATTCGACTGTGGGTCTTTGTGCGAAATGAATATAGCATGGATATTCCTTCCTCCCTTTAACCAATTAAAATATTTGGAAATGATAAATTAAACGGGAATTCTCCTAATTTGTTTACTACTGCCAACGTATTCACTTTTCTTCTGATGGATAAACGGTAATGTTTAGAGGTAACCACGGAAAAAGAATACCTGAATTTCTTTGTAGGTAGGAACAATAAACAAAAGCTTAAAAAGTGAAATAAAACCGTTTAAAAAGAGAGAGGGGCAATAATATTAGTTAATGATATTAACAGGTCTTGTGAATAACGTTATTGATTTTTAAAATGGTACCATATATTTTTAACCTCATAGTAATTAACCACTATGATAGTCAAATGACCTTGATCTAATTAAATTAAATATTCGAAATTATGACCTTGAGCAGTAACACAAACTAAACGTTTTGCAAGACAATGAATTACACTTTTAATTGTTTCTGTTTTTTAATTAATTCAGCTCTTCTGTTAATCATGACACACCCTTTACAATCCGGATCGACATGGACAAATCGATGGTCTGGCATCATCACTGTAGAATGTATGCCATAGTTCCTCATCACCAAAAAGCGGAGCTCCAGGAACAACAGGCTCGTTCCTCAGCTGTTTTCCGGGATTTCTGATAGCGTCTTGTATTTCAAAGAGAAGATCGTCGACCAGGGAGGAGAAAAAGCTACGAGGATTCCGAAAAAGGGTGGGAATCGGAGGAGGGTGAGGCTACGGCTCCGAATTATTTGGGTTAATGGCACACACAGCCATGGCTCTCACCCTCGACGAATTAGGGGTTGAACTGGCGGAAACGAAGCAGGGTAGCAAAGGTGAAGTAAACGTGGCGAGGATTGCAAGTTTCTTGGGATGGACGGTGGCCTCCGAAAATCGAAGACAGTGAGCGGAACTTCTCGCCGAACGATTTCCTCGTCGACTATTCGAAATCAGAGACCGAGACTAACAATTATCCGAGAACTTCCATAAAAATAATCGGCCACGAAAACTTATTAATCGCTGAAATTCGGGATATTAATAATGCATTTGTTAAAACAGATAGTCGAATTAAAAGTATTCGAAAAATATTTTATTTTTCATTCATGAATCCTAGTGGTGACCAAAGATGTTTTAGTCAAAGAAATAATTCCCAGACTATTTTCATTTTGATTGTCATTGTTCTGGACAACAGTTGTAATTGTTGGTAGAAAGTCGACAGATTCCAGAAAGGCACTCGTAGTAAATGGTTATTGAGTTCAGAAAGTATTTCCAGCAGCAGAAAGACTCGCGCAAACAAGATTACAATGTGCACAAAGGATAACATGTGCAGAATTACAGTTGGTTCACTTCGAAACACTGAAACACTTTGATAGAATTCATCCGTGCGACACGGTTCTATCTATCGACGTCTCTTAATGACTCGTATTGTTGCCACGGTTAGCAGCCATGCGAGAATTCTATTACCAATCGATCAGCTGTGATTCCATTTGTAAATGATTACACACGTATTAATTCATATGCCTGTGAATAAACAGGATTCGCGCGAATTAGAGCGAGTTTCACTCAATCCAATGCTTCCACAACGATTCATTCCGTTTCTAGCCCTTTCACTGTATTTTTCTTTACAACACGCTTCACATTCGTGGTAATCTGTTTATAGTAAAAGTATCGTTTCACGGATGTGCTAATAGATTGCTCTGGTTGGCTTTTGAAGCGATATAGCAATTTTCTCCACGAGAAAGTCACTGTTTCAAAAATACAATTTCTACATGAAGAAAAAATCAATTTATCTTTACAGAATCTTATAGGTTAATTCTCCGAGCATATCTCTAAAATGTTAAGTCGGAATTTGTAATATTTCGCAACTGAACTTTTCAAATTACTTTCTAATTTAATTAAATGGAAATTACTAAATCGATTCATCGGAAATTGTAACTGTATCTTCAGGAAGGGACCTCTAATAAGTTTAACAGATTTTATTTCATCGTCGGAGGAAGCCAATGGCTGGCTTGCGGAACGAAAAGGCTTTAGCGAAACATCATCGAATTCAAGGGAGTTTCAGGGGTTGGCCGACGCGCCTTTGCATTCTATGTCCAACGAAATTACGGTCTTGTCGTTCGAGAGAACGATTTTCGTCGTCGGTATGCCGCTGACAGATATCCCAGATTGCAACCTGTTCAAGGAACAAGCGTCGTGCGGTCTGGCCGCAGATCGGACGCAGCAACAACGACGCCGCACAGTGGGACAAAGCGATGAATTTTGTATCAAAATCAAAGAAGTTTCGATAGAAATGAGATAGAGTGATAGTACGATTAAAAACGTTCACACCATAATCTCTCCATTTTTCCATACTCTGCAATATTTCGGCTTTAATATAAAAAAAATAATTTCTATCGAATGCTCTTTGATTTTTACACAAAATTCATCACTTTGTCCAACTGTTCGCCGTCTCTCTAGCTTTAATCCGCCATTAAGGTGAATATATCGTGTGACCGTCGGTCTTCCGCACGTTCCCAACAAAGTCGATACTCCCTTTCCAATTTCGAGAAGCTCTAAATCATTTTCCCCTCGACCGCAGCTGTTTCCCAAAAATTTCAATCCCGGGATTTTTCAAATCTATTTTCATCGCGGCGCTCTCTGACGGTGTATTGGAAAAAGTATTATGATAATGGTGTAACGCGCGGTTTCGTGCCGATGGGTTCCTGATTGCCTTCAATTGCTGGAATTAAAATGTCAAGTTTCGGAATTCCCTTGGGAAGTGTTCGTATCGCGTAGCTTTCTATCTTGGTAAGTCAATCAACGTTATTTATAGTCATTATTGACAGGGAGGACTAAAAAATTTTTGAACAGTGTTCAATCTCGCAGGAACACGTTGTCCACACAACGTTCTGCAGCTCTGTATACTCTACTAGTTTTTGTATAATAAATTCTCACAAAATTGACGAAAAGCACTCTTAATCGTGTCACGTGATTGATCACCTTAAACATCTCGAGCACCATTAGACATCGTGCCCGAAACGATGGCATCAAGTTTCATAGTTCTCGATCATCCGGTTTTCCCGTAATAAATTCCGAAAGATAGCCATTTTTGCACGGTTTGACGAGAGGGTGCGCTCGAAGCTGTCGCGTTGTCCCGCCCAACTTTTTCTTCGCATCCTACCATCGATCGAAAGGGAAACGTGACAGGTGTCAATAGTCTGGTCTGAATAATGGAAAAGAACATAGGCGATCGCACGGGTACATTCGTGGCACCTGTAGCTAGGCTTTTGGATCGTCGTGCACAAGATGTCGACGAGTTAACCACGTTGAAAAGTCGTTGAGAGGTCGTCATTATTAATTACATTGATTATACAAATTTATAGAGAGTACAAGAACACACGACGCGACTTATAGCATTCTCTGATATAGTCTACATACTCCTACAATCACAACATTGCGTATAGATTATTCGATCCCGGCTTTGCTCCGCTAAGATTTCTCCCTCTCCGTGGAGTTTACTTTATTTCTCTGCGAATTCTATCATTTTATAACGTCCCGAGTTTCCGCTTCAGTCGTAATTCCGTTCCTCGAGCCGACCCGCGGAAGTTCGTAATTAATTTCTCTAATTGTTCGCCGGTTTGTGACGCGGCCCCGGGTCGAGCCTCGGTTTTAAGAAATAAATACATTAAAGCAGAAAAGTCGCGGCCATCTTTCCCGCGAAGCATCAGACCATCCCGCGAGCAACTCCGATTCTTTATTAACTTAAACATTACAAAACTATTCCCCACAATTTTGTATTCTCACTGGCAATTCCATTTCTCTGCACAAAATTATGTCATTTTCCCTTAATAGTATATAATCTCGCCTTTTTTTGTGTAAACGCTTCTTTACACAATTACTTGTAAGTGAATGAGTCTGATTCGTCACGCTCCGAGGTGAAACGTTATTTGGGTAAACTGGGGATATCATTTATTGGTCTGTCTGCTTTTTATTCTCACTTTTACTCCAATGAATACACTTATTTAAATTTAAAAATATATATACACTGTTCTTATGTATTTAAAAAGAAAATAGACCATCTTTGTCCGACTTACTTGACGTGTACGCGATTAGTGGCAGTGACGGGACTATTTTCAGTCACCGAAATTATTTCACTAAATACGCATTATTTATGAGGTAAGTTGATAGAGACCCGGGCGAATAATTCGAGAGGAAGAGTACGGTTTTCGACGGTATTTCTGTCGCAGCCGTTATTAGCGAAGTCAAAGGAGTTGCAGAGAAAGTGACGGGTTCCTTGCCGCGTATGCTAATCAACGTTAGCGAAAGTTATTCTTGATATGCGGAATTTAATAGCGCAGCCGGGCAGACGAGCTTCCACCGACTGTCGCAATTCAAATCGCATTCGCGGGAGCTCGCAGAAGGAAACGAAGTTTCGGGACGCGTCGCGCGGCCGTCCTTTGCCAATTTGCTAGTATAATCCGCGACGTGTCGCGAGATACGCGGGTTTACAGCGGATGCCTTTTTCTTTGGAGTGCGCAGGCGTTGTAAATTTCCTCCTTTCAATCTAAAAAATTCCGAATCTCCTGGAGCGATGAATTTTCTCATGAAGACGCCGGACACATTTTTCGATAATGTTATTTTAGCGTTGAGGAACTTTTTCGGAGATGAATTTATAAGTTACTACTACGGTAAATATATAGTGAGTGTACAAAGTATTCGTACACCTTTTAAAATATCTCATATCTTTTTTTTAATTGTACCAAACCGACCTTATTTTTTTATAATCAATTAGAAGCATCTGTTTACGAAATAGTATGCAAGAAAAATTCTCAGAAAATTATAATTTAGAAGGTTGGGCAGTAATCAATTGATGTGTACGATTAAAAAAGTAATCATTGGAAAATGAACGATTGTTTGCCCCGGCAACGAGAATACATTCTCATTGAATTGTAAAAATTTGTTCAGGGTAAAATATTTACTGTTAGATATTTTAATCTCACTGGGAAAAAATACCGAAGTAAAAAGTACACCTCCAGTAACAGGTACATTTATCCTAAGTAAATTTTACTTTCCTGTTAGTCTAACCATCCATTTCCTTTTGCCACAGCGCCCTAAATTCGTCGATCGAATTCTTCCCCGCGATCATGCTGCTTTTCGGACCAAGTATAAAAACCGTACGACCGGAATCAACGAGCACACAGCGGAGGAATCTAACATCGGAAGCGAAGGTCTCGAATGGAGAGATTTTCATTGGGGTCATGCGATTTTCAATCTCCGCGAACGTCCGTCCGCGGGTCCGCCATAACCTTTTCCCAATGACTGTCGGCGCAGTTGCGTTCGTCCGCTTTTTGTTCAAATAGAACCACGGACGTCGTTGGATTATAAAAATTGTTGAGATGCGAATGGATTCGAAAAGATGTTCACTCTTTATTCGACTGTCCGTAAACACGTGCTTGTCGCCTCGAAGGCCAATAACCAGGGATGCCAGAACGAGGAACCAGGAGAAACTTGCCCCTCCGGCTGGCCCCCCACTCTTACTTCTATTGCGCACACACAACACACAGTAAACGCACAGTCACGTAGTAGAAGTAAGAGTGGGGGGCCCAGTCGGAGGGGCAAGTCCCTCCTGGTTCCTCGTTCTGGCATCACTGCTAACAACTAACTAATGCGCGTCTAGGACGCCTCGACCGCTACACAAACAAACAAGCAAACACACGCACACCAGGCTTGTGCGAGAACCCGGATTTCTCGGGTTCGGGACGGGTCGGGAAATCTCGGCCGAGACGGGTCGGGTTCCCGAAAGTGCGATACGTTTCGGGTTCCCGAAATTCTTCGGGACCCCGAAACTCTTTCGGGACCTCGAAACCCTTCGGGATCCCGAAACTCTTCGGGATCCCGAACGGTTTCGAGGCCCCGAAAGAGTTTCGGGGTCCCGAAGAATTTCGGGAACCCGAAACGTATCGCACTTTCGGGAACCCGACCCGTCTCGGCCGAGATTTCCCGACCCGTCTCGGCCGAGATTTCCCGACCCGTCCTGAGCGTCGGGTTTCCCGAGATTTCGGGTTCTCGCACAAGCCTGACGCACACACACCGAGCCTCATCAGAGGTAGCTGCAACATAAAAAGAAGTAAACATGCGTTCTTGCCTCGTCGTCCGACTTCCGAGAAAACATACACGCAAAAACACTTTTCCTGTGTGTCTCTTGAATACCGTCGGGCAACTTGGTCCTTTGTAACACGGCTGAAAGCGTTCCCAAAAAGGTTCGAGCTCTCGAATAAAATTCCGGGTCCCCGTGCGACAAACGCGACCCGACGCAATAAATCCCGCGGCTCCGATAAGCAACACGTATTTATTCGCTGCTCAAACGCTGTAAGAACAGACACAGCCTCTGAAAATTGTTAGACCGAGTATTTCGTATATCGTAAATTATTTAAATAAAAATAAATTTTTAAAAATATCACGTTTTTAAAAACGGACTGAAAAGTATAAAATAATTTTTCCTAGTGCCATACAGATTCCTAACCTCGTACAGATAGTCCTGAAAATTTGTGATTGTGAATTTTGAATAGCTGTGAAAATACTTGTGAGATTTAAAACGAAAAACGTGGGGCTCAAAATGCATCAATTATCTATCGCATGCGATCAAACGTTTCTCCTGACCTAGAATAATTCCATTCTCTATGAATTTTTAAATTTGGTAGATATGATTTTACCGACATATCTAATAATATAAACAATATTTTAATTAATAGTATAGCCATTTTTAATGACGCCTCAGAGCCACTCAAAGGGTCTATAAAATCCTAATGTTCGTCCCCCAGAATCGATGCGCCTATTTATCAATTAACTCACTCCATTCACCCCGCACTATAATACAATACAAATAAATGAACAAACAGTTCCGAATGCTGGCCCGCCACAAAATCAAGATGGCTCGGATCTCGAGACAGTGGCAAGGCAAAAAGTCGATTCAGAAAATATCGACTTGTATTTCCGACAGGGGTGGGCACGTGCTAGGGGTGCGCGAGGGTGCGGCAGCGCACACGTAGGCATACTTAGCACCCCCGACTGTGCAAGAACACTCGACCGGCACGTACCGGATCCTTCAGACGTACCTGCACGCCAGTAAATTATCGCCCTGCCGTACGTACAGGGAAGTGCGGTGCTCTCGTTGTTTTACACTCTCTCTTTCCTACCGTTCCCACCCTCCCTCCCTCTCTCTCTCTCTCTCTTTCACACACACATACACAACATAGACAGCCCTGTCACGGTCTCTGTCTCTCTTTGTAAGGGAGGCTCTCCTCCACCTGTCCGACTCGCGACAAAGCTCGGTCGCGCTTTTCTCTTTGTTCTTTCGCGCTTTGCACGGCCGAGCTCCTGACCCGCGCGATAAAAATTAGATTCACGGATTATTTCGTGCCTCGACCCACTACCAGATGAATTTTCTATTTGCCTAACCGACCCACTATCGCCCGCCGCCATTCATTAGCGATGTTTAACCACTTGCGTGTTCTTCCGGTCAATTTCACGCGAGCGCAAACCTTTGCTTTGCTGTGTAATCTTTCTGATTGAATTAATATATTACATGGAGAGATTAGCTCTTTCTGATTCACTTATTTTCACCAATGTAATCACGCGGATCATGAAAGTGCTACGGATAAAGACTCCAGGATTTTTTCAGAGGAATTTATGAAATTATCTATAAAAATTGTACTTTTCTCTAGATGGAGAGATACAACTTTTAGCCATATACTCCGATTTTTTTAGTGGATATTTTACAATATGGCGGAGTCTTTCGTTTGTTACGGAACCCCCATTGTCTTCTCTATACGTTGGAATAATTTTGCCAAATTCCGGGACCCGAAAATTCCTTTTTTAACACAGAATTCTCTTTAATAGAATTAAACAAGAAAATTTAGTTTTGGATTGTCAGGGTGGGTTAGTGATTAGACAACCTCGAATTTGTTCGTTTCTCTGGCGAAAACGAGTGTAACCAGGGTATGTCGGGAAACATTCTCGTTAGAGGGTGCTTCCGCGTTCGCAGGAGCCGACGAAGAAGCCGCTCGGTGATCCATCAAATCTGTTTATAGCCTAATGCACCCGCCCGATGCACTTCGACGCGCGTCTCCCGGCTGTTTTACACCAGCAGAGCTTTTCAGCGTTCTCTGACGTTCGATAAGGCGTTCGGGAACGAGAGACTCCTGGGAAAATCATGTAAATAGGCGTAGCAGACGAAAGAGCGTCCCGGGAATGCTATATCAGTCTTTTGTATTCTGGTGACATTCTCTAATTCCAATGTACAGGGCTGAGAAATCGTGGAATTTGAATTCGAGAAGTTAAATGTGGAATTTACTTATCTTCGCCGATGGAAGTTAATTTATTTGTACAGAAGCTTTGTAGTTTAACTGTGTAGCAACGTTTTTACAAAACATTATAGTAGCATTCATTATATTGTCGGAGTTATTAAATACTGCAGCATACGTGGTTATTCCGAGTTTCCGGCTTTAAAGTTTAAAGGGGTTTTGAAACTTGTCTGCTTTGAAGGAAAGGCAGTGTATACTATATTAAATTCGCAATTTTCGGCAATTAAATTCGCAACCTACTCGTCCCAGTGGAAAATTATTCATCAATGCTGTATAATGAACAATATTTAATTTAAAACATTTCTCGTTTATTCGAATCAATAACGAATTGCTTCGTGCCCATCAACTGCTCAATTAAAATGTGATTCACAGAGTCATAGAAAAGCGAGGTTAATGTTTCTCTCGTGATACGACTCTTTGAATGCTCTGTGTCAAAATAGACCTCCAGGTCATCCAAAAAATTAAAAATCTTTCTGGAAAATTTTCAAGGTAAAAAATAAATCCTTTTATACCATCGTTATTTTGATCATCTGATATACTGCATTTCAGGATTAGATATGTTCTTATTTTTGCATTTTTAATGTGCTTGAGTTACAGACACAATTATCATTAATATTAATAACGTCCTCGTTATGCAGTGATTTATAAATATAATTACTTCCTCTCTTGACTTTGTTTTTTGAATGAGTCTGCATCCGTGAATAATTGTTATTACAATTATGATTAATACAATCTGCTGCTTCTTTCATTTTACAATGACCGAAAATAGGAATTAAATGTTCAAATAAATTAATGGGCCAATGAAAGAATATACGATCACCGAAATAATGTCGATGAAAAAAAAAATTGGAATTAACAAAAATAGAGAAGCTCTCAAAGAAATATATATACGGTAACATTTAATAATTCCGAATCTTGGACAGTTGTGAAATATTTAGAAAAATCCACTGAAATTTTTATCTTCGGGAGTAGATTTTACGCGGACGTAAAATATTTAGAAAGGTACAGAGAATATTTCATCTTGCTGGAGACAGATTTCGAGCGTCAGTAGAACATTCGCAAAACTGCACTTTCCAGCTCTAAAATCCGCGCAAAGAATCGCAGTCCATTAATCACAGGAGCAGTTTCGCAGGAGCCATCAACGCAGCCGATACCGCCGAATATTTAATTAAGAGGCATTAACACGCAACCGCGGTCTACGTAGGCGCAGTTCGCGGAAAAGAGTTAAGAGGGTTAGGGGTTAAGGGTTGCTCCACGCGACCGTGAACAATATCCGCTTACATTATCAAGGCTGTTTCGTTTACATTCGCCGGGATTTGCATTTTAATTGGCCCCGACGGAGATCCCGTGTAAGTTAAAGAACTCGGGCCGGACCGGACCGGGCCCCATAAAAGGATTATCGAACGGTTTTCTTTTCAGGTTCACCACTCGATAGCCTCTCTCTCTCCCTCTCTCTTACCCCTTTTTTCGCGAAAGAAAAGGCCGCGTGAACATCGGCAAAAGTTATGCATAGACGTCGCCGGGGACGCTCCTGAATAATGTATGCGAACTACAGCAACGGCCGGGGAATGATTAACGACGCTGACCCGCCAGTAACTTCCCGAAAAGTTTCCGCCGCCGGGCTTTTTTGGCCCCGTTCTTCAAACGCCTCGTTTTTCGAAGTTCAACCGGTTCTCTGTCCCGTCTTTCTCTCCCTCTCTCTCTCTTTCGAACTGGTCCAAGGGCTTTATTTATCAGCCTCGCAGACCCATTATAAATTACGCCGCTCCTCTCGAACCCCATCCCACTTTTCCAAAGCGCGAATCCGTTACTGCAAGATTTCTTCCACGATTCTTCAAACTCCACATCCATTTCTTAGGAATGTGTCCGGCAATTTTGCAGGATTTATTAACGCTAACATAGACATGTAGGGTGTCCCGATTTTAGTTCCGCACGCCATTGTTTCTAGAACTATAGCGCATATTAAGAAACGATTTAAGTATAGGCTATGTAATTCTTGGTTAGTGTTTCAAAGCCATCCAAGGTCATATATTGGTGTTTCGAGGTTACCCTCAAGAACGTTCATCGAAACAACGAAACGAAGGTAAAAAAAAAACATACAGTTTCATGTAGCAAACAAGGAAAGGAAACCTTGAAATCTCCGAAGTACTCCTATCCTTAAAATTTTATTAAAGAGATTTTTTGAACGAGCTGTAGTGGGGGAAATAATTTTGTGGTCAATTTCAAATGGAACATCCTGTACATATTTTTCTCTCATTAGCTCGCTCTACTTGGAGTTATTGATAGCGAAACTTGGTCACACGCGGCCGCTTAGTGTGTTTAGATATTTGCAATCTAATCGGTGGAGTGGCTAAGACGCTGCTTGCTGATGATTTTTTAATAGTTTATATAAATACGTAATACTTAGAGTGTTGTTAATAAGATTGTTGACAGTGAAAATACTTTTAGTCGAGAGACGACGAGACACAATTTCTAAATGAATGTAATCGTTTTTTATGGGATCATTTTATGAAATACAAAAAGATAAATGTTTAATTAACGTATACCATTGAATTCGACCATTTCCACCATTCATATTTTGCTTGAAGTTACTTTGCTTGAATGCTATAAGTAGAAAAGGTAGGCCATTGATCAGACATGAAGTAAGCGGAATTGATATTTCTTGGATGTGAAAAATATTTACTTATACAGAACAATGATATTTATATTCAGCGTAGCCCAAAAGCAACTACACGATTTTAAAATAGAAAAGTCTTTTTTGTAGGCAAATTCATATTTATTCTTTTAGAAACTAATTCGAATTTTGAATGGTCTAGTGGCATTAATCTAACTATCTATGTTGGCATTAAGAAACAAATTGATTATATAAATTATGAAAGAAATAACATCAATAAAAAATAATAGAAACGATTTGAAAAGCAATAACACAGAAAGAATGAAATAAAAATTGAACGAAAAGAGAGAAAATTTGCAAAATAATGGGGCTGACGAACCGACGATAATAAAAGCACACTAGGAACGAATGAACTCGTAATAGAAACAACTAGAAAAATGCTAGTTTGATTGGAGCGAGTGTCCGCAAACAATGATGACGAAAATATTCATGGCACGACCGGTCTCGCGATTTTTCCTCCTGAAACTTTTTCTCTTTGCTTTCATCGTTGATTTCATCGGTGTTAATGTTATTAATTGCAATTCGCAGCGGCCTCCGGACCGCATTTGAATTTCCCAACCGGCTAGCTCGTTTCAAGTAGAATAATAATATTTTGTCACATTCGCTGCATGAAACGCGTAAGGATTGTTTATCACGGGAAAAAACGAGGAGAGCTCGAGGAGTAGACACAAAATAGCGTTTACCTTGGAGGGGGGAATGTTTACAATGGGGTACCTAACCCTCAGCAGAAGGGGACGCAGAATTTCACCCTTTTTGGCGAGAGTTTCACAAATATTTACACATTGCAGGTCCGGTATATATACATATATAAACGTATATAAAATGACAACGAGCGGACGGTGTGGCTGTCATGTACACAAAAGTAGTCGCGATCCTACGGGATTCTCGTCAGACTACAAAAACCCGGAGACACGAAGAATCGCAGAAATAAAAGCGACACAACTGGATAAGGACGGAAATGATTTTGTACGACGGGTGTTTATTCAAACATTAATTTCTGTGACCTAATTGAGATAAACTGGGATGAAACAGCGGGTAGTTCACCTCGTTAAACGTCCCATCAACCTCCGAACGCGATAAATATCGTATTAAATTTTGCCGAGTGCCGCACAATACCCAATTTTCGACCAATGCGGTCGAAATTGGGTCAGAAACATTTCCCGAAGAATATTTCCCCGATTCTTCGACATTTGGTATTGAAAGGGATTACATTGAGCTCGCAAATTCATATCGAGTAGAAATCGTACGAAATAATAATAAACGCATTTTTATATTATGTTAGCAAAACAAAATTTTCTTTGCCGCCAATATTGTCTTGAGAAAATTGTTTATAACTTTTTATCCGTTAACGTTATCTTTGTACTGTCTGCAGCGAAAATGTTGCTAGCAACTATGCCTTCTCAACGGTATAAAAGTTTTCCGCAATTCTCACCCTTTGTGTAGCTAAAAACAACAAAACGTACCTTTACGACAGTCCCTTATTTATTTTTTCGTACATTGTTTCACATTGCCTATAAGTGTATGAAATCCACAACCTTATGATTCTTAAATAATTAATTAATTAGTTATCAGAATATTACAAATTTTTATTTGCGGCGCAAAGGTAAATATTATGATTATTCAGCATGAACACAGAAAATCCGTAGTCTCGAAATTGTTACACGAAATTATTAATTCGCATATACACTTCATCGATCACAGAACAAATGCTGAAATAATGAAGCTGCTGTCGCAAAGTTGGACACTTGAGTGGAACTCGTGCAAAACAATCGATGTGCATCGATTCTTACGATTCTACAGATTGTGCGAGTTCGGGAAGTGTCAACGAGCGGAATCACGGCTATACTGTTGGTAGGGCGATATTTTTCGATGGGCCCGATGTAAATTTCCGGGAAGTCCACTCGCCGTTGGGGGTGTCGCGTTGTTTGATTTATTTTTATTCGATCGGTGCTCGTGGTATCAGCCCAGTAACCAGCCACAATTTGTCACCGGGGCGAAGGGTTCCGCACACGCGTCCACGCATGCGGCCCATGCAAGATTCATACGCCGCACTCGCTTGCATAGAGTGCACTCGTGTCATCCGCGAGACTGCCCTGGGAGAGGGAGAAGCGTGACAACCTCCGTAATCTACGCAAACACGGCGTCGTCGGGGAGACCGGCGATAAATAACTAACGAAACGATGGACTGCCGAGACAGTGGCAGTGTCAGTGACAGTCAACAGTCGCTTGAACAAAAATCTTCGGTAGACGGTAGAACCATGCCATCATCGACAGCAGATTGAATAATGGGCTGGTAATTTTTTCGGTATACGGACAGTAATCTAAGTTTTGATTTCTCACAAGCTATCAATGTGATCGACTTCGAAATGTTTCAGCATTTACTACCATAGTACATGTGCATTTTAACTGAAGGAGATCTAGAGATACCGGACAGGAAACATTGTACAATATGTGGAATTTATGAAACACTTACTTTCAATTTAGATTATGGTGTTAATTCCAGTGCAAATTCAATTGTCTCCAAAATTATGAACATTAGTCAGATTGAATAATGGGCTGGTAATTTTTTCGGTATACGGACAGTAATCTAAGTTTTGATTTCTCACAAGCTATTAATGCCATCGACTTTGAAATTCTTCAGCATTTACTGTCATAGTGCATGTGCATTTTAACTGAAGGAGATCTAGAAATACCGAACAGATTTAGATTATGGTGTTAATTCCAGTGCAAATTCAATTGTCTCCAAAATTATGAACATTACTCAGATTGAATAATGGGCTGGTAATTTTTTCGGTATACGGACAGTAAGCTACGTTTTGATTTCTCACAAACTATGAATGCCATCGACTTTGAAATTCTTCAGCATTTACTGTCATAGTACATGTGCATTTTAACTGAAGGAGATCTAGAGATACCGAACAGGAAACATTGTACAATATGTGGAATTTATGAAACACTTACTTTCAATTTAGATTATGGTGTTAATTCGAGTGCAAATTCAAATGTCTCCAAAATCATTGAACAGTTTTACTCACGACTGAATATATCGTGGTTTTGTAGCTATAATCCTTAGTCACCCTACTGGGGTGACTTTGAGTCACCACTTAAAATCATTTAAGTCTCGTATGAGATTTTATACGAATTGCTCATCCCTAAAACGAAAAAGTAAACGGAAACGGATAAAATTGCTGGAGTACCATTCAACAACGTCTGCGAGTAAGTTCCGTCGTGGCTGCCGGGCACGAAGCAACCCTTCTATCTGTCACGTGACGATACGTATCATTAAAATTCATAAGGCGAGCCGCGTATTCCCACTTTAGCGCCCCGCGGCCTCAACGAGCCGCGCGTCATATATTTATGAGCGCCCTCAGATGCACACATGCATCGTGCAACGGCTTACGCTCGATTTTCGGCGTACACTTATCCGCGGGATCAATTACGCACAACTTCCATGGCTTTACGGTAGCTCATTGAAATCGAAACTCGAGGAGAAGCTAGGCTTCCCGCTGTCGAACTTCGCTGTAATCCCCACGAGAAAATTAAAGCAATTTCAACACTTGGAACGTTGTGAAATTTTCACCATAAATAAAACAACTCGCTCGCTATGTATATCTATTTTTTTTATTTCGGCATAGCAAGATTTTGAGGGTTGAAACTACCACTCTATTGAAGTAAGGAATTTTCATTTTAAGTCCATTAAATTATAATTATTTATTAAATAGGCAACTATTTTTTCATTTCGTTATAGTAAGATTTTGGGGTTGAAACCGCCCCTTGGACAGAGCAGGGAATTTTCTCTTTAATATCTTGAGTGCAGTGAAAGATTCAATCAAATATTGAACATTTCTAGTTCCTTCTTCAATTGAACTATCTAAATAATTTTAAAACCTGAAGTTTTACAAGACTGTCTTTATGTACGAGAGTCTACGAATTGTTTGGAGATTACAAATTATTGTACTTGATGGTTGATGGCGGTGTTGGTTACGGGATCCTCTTTCGAACAATTGCTACGTAATAACAGACTTCCAGTTAATACCGAGAACTCTGAAATTCCACCCACCATTTAAAAAGTTGAGAGCTATTAAAGTTGAACGATAACAGATCATACTTCCACCGAAGCGGATTAGAGAGCACTCTAACCAACTATTTCGCACCGCCCCTTTCGAATTGTCTAATTTTCTACAGCTTCTTCGCGCGTTGACTAACACCGTAAAGGGTAAATACACTGTTTCCGTTCATATATGTATAGATACATACTCTGCCTTGCAACAGTATTATCATATACCGAATAAACGTAGGTTCCATCAAGCTTCATTAAACATTTCGGTACACGTAAGTTTACATAATCGAGTTTCCAGTAATTGCTTAAACATCCGCAGTCTACTTGCAACTCAGTTTCGCAGCAATCAATAGAAACTTATCGAACCTGTTACAAAACCACTATGGTGGCTGGAACTATCCGAAATCGAAATCACTTACTCCCGTTCAATTTTATCCCGTAAATAACAGCAGACTCAAAAATCATTTGCACACTACCAATTTCACGAACATCGTATCTACGAATGGATTATTTAACACTAAACCTACCGACCATTAAAAGTGACTGGTTTCTATAGTATTACAAAAATACCAAGATTAAATTTATATAGATTTTGCAGAATTTTTACTAGAATATATACTGCAGTCAAAAAATAAATTAAATAAATCCCCATGGCAACACCTCTACAATTTTAGTAATTCTCAAATAAAAAATCTAAAATGGGTCATTTGATCCATCGTGGTAGGTTCAATGTTACAGTTTCAATTTTTTCAACACACTTTCCCAATTTCATTCAGAAGCCCGGGTAAGCTTGAATAATGAAATTTCATAAACATTGAAACGGATGTAAATAATTCTTCAGCACTTAATTAAATAATCCAACTACACGTTGAACCAGCGAAATATCTCTTGAAATTGCAGCATACGAATTTCCTCAGCAATAAGAGAAGACAGCATAGAACCCAGAAAGGAGCGTATTATAAAATGCAGTTCAATTATTTCGTTTTCTTCGAGGTTCGCAAAAACGACGCCGACGCTAGCCTGCAAAAAAAATAGATCGCTCGCTGAATAATTGCAAGAGATCGCATCAAAGACAAAAGTATATTTGTCTCTCTGTCCGGCTTCGTTCGTGATTTTCCTCCCGTGGCCGTTTTCATCGGCGCCAGATGGCGGCGTTTCTCTTCTCGTTCGTTTTCTTCTGTTTCGCCGACGCGCCGCGCGTCGGTCCGATTGCTGGGATTCGGTGCTCGAGAAACGGAACCGGAAGCCGAAGTTTCGCTCCGCGATCACAACTGCGGAGAGAACGGTCTGTCCGCGCGAGCAGCCGTCGAACGCTCGAGTTTCCTATTAACGTTAATTACGGCGAATCGATACGACGAAAAGCGGTCGGATACTTGTTAAGAACCGACCGGGCCCCACAGACCGTTCGTTAGCCCCCGCATCCGCCGTTATTATTATTTAAGTACTAAATTCTCGGGAAACTTGAACTTTTGCCCCGTTTCTCCATGCGCCGATTTCTTATTTTGCAGATGCTGTGATTACCGACGTCCTTTCAAACGTTTCATGATTTTGCGAAATTCTACCCTTACTTGTGTAAACTGTGAATTATTTATAAACCATTAAGAAGTGCCTTTTGGTAAAAATTATTAAGTTAGTTCATTTGCAAATATTTAATAATTTGCAGTAATAGAAATTGCGTCGAAGTAATTGCACCCTTACAATGTTTGTACACTGTCCCATCTTTCCTGCACTTATAGCTTCATTAACTTTTTTCTCAGTTGGAGGTGCTTAGGAGATTTGAAGGACAACTTACAATTTTTAAAATGGAATCACATATTTTTGAACTCCTACGATTGTCATCCTTCTTAAGTCAATTTCACCAATTTAGTCACTCAAGATTATTAACATAAAAAAGGATGAAATTATTATTAACGAAATCACTCGAAGAGCTGCTAACAAACCGCACCATTAAAAAATTAATGTTTTCTACTTTTAATAATTTGCACAGAATTGTTAAAGAATATATGAATTGTAAGAATTAAGTTGAATATTTTTTTTCATCTTAATATTTCAATTAACAACCGAGAAAAAATGATAGTATTCCACCTCCATCTGAAAAAAGTTATGTACACCCCCAACTTTTGTCTCAAACATTTCTTCCCATCTGAAAAAATATTGAAGCTATTCAGTTGGCTTGTCTTAGGTGATTCACCCTGTGTGTATTCACTGTGAATTTTCACGCAAATTCTATAATAAACGCTTTGCTAATTCACTTCATTCTTAATTGTATAGTAAGCACAGCATTTCTTCGCTATGGTTTCCCGTTCGAGGCGATGATGCTTCGAGCGTCGTCCGAGGCTCAAATAATTCCATAATTCATGGGGGCCTGGCTGCAGCCGCTGTAAAGCTCAATTACTTTGACCGCGGGGGTCGCGAAATGAACGTTGTAAAAAATGTGCGCACGCTGCGGCACGGGGGCGAATTAAAACAAGATGAAATTGTAGCGAGTCGGGTCATAAACCGGCGTCGTTTAAATACAAAGCAAATTTTCAATATTTCGTTGGACACTGTCGCTTGGCCGTCGAAAATATTTTCGTCCGTGGCTCTCATTAGTGTAATGCGATCACGTAGGACAGGCTCGCACGTGCGTCGACTCCGAATCGAGATGCGGAAAAGCTGCGTATCGGTAAAGACGAATTATGAACGTCAATTTTCGTTCGACTCGCTAACGAACGCGTTCGACCAAAATCGAATGCTTTCTTTCGATTCGCTTTGACATATTTTTACATGATTGAATTGTTGAACCATCATTTTGTCTGCGCAACATAGTTTCACAGATATCCAATCATTAATTCCTTCCCCAGCGAATTAAACAAAAGAAATCTTTTTTAATAATGCCCTTCAAAAGCAACAAAATTTATATTTATAGTCACAATGGCCATATATTGATAATGAATATAAGTATATTGCAGGG